>SNQN01001350.1:38500-53979 GCA_008642245.1 Bassia scoparia
CTATTTTTCGTAGTGATCGTAAAATCCTCAATTCGTTCATGAATGGAAAGTCATTGATTGAATTTGTTTGCGACAACTCTATAGGCCAACACATGTTAAAAAAACACTGATCCGAAACCAACAGATGATGAGCCGGGTACCCCTTTCCAGTGCCCAGTTAGAGCACCAACACGAAGATATACACGTAAGAACTTGTGTAGATAAGAAATCGATCGTATGGTGGCAACCATACCACAAATATTGAGCTACTAGAAGACATATATGCACGTAATTTAATTTTATGTTTTTATTTCCATGAAACTTGTGTGCAGGTCAGCAAAGGTCTCTAGCTGAAGTGACACCCCCCCTTCCGATCATATCTGAGGACGGCCTAGAGCGCGTCCCTCTGCGTTTGAGCACAATGACCACTCATCTTCCGACGATGAGAGTCATCCCTACCAGAGAGTAAACCACTAGTAGCCTCCAAGACAAATTCCACGTCTGTAAGTTTCGTTCTCTTGCGTTTTCGTGGACAGTTAGCCAATATACAATTGAGTTATTATAGTCAAAGGAGTTTGAACTCTACAAAATATATGAGTAATATTGAAACGGAGGGATACTATATGTGCATGAAGTTGCCCAAGTTAGACTGTCAAGTGTCAAAAAATTAGTTCGAATGTGGATTGCTGACAAAATTGAAAGCTTTGTCCCCATAAAATTCTAAGCACAATACACGTATGGACGGTTTGAATTCCGCCTTGTTCAGCTTGCCAGGGACCTCAACCACGAATGTGTTAAAAACTACTAGACAAACTCGAAAATTACTATCTCTATGTTTGCATAACAATCTGTGACGTTGCTCTATGATTTGAGGATAAGTGTCTTGATTAGGAGATATAGCACGTAAAATTACGGGGGACTCGGTATGTACAACTAATGTTGGGAATGTGATGTATTCCTTGTTAAACCGAAAGAGGAATCGATTTACAATATGACTTGAGGTTTAGTTGCATCAGTTGACCTGATGATATCAATCACTCAAGTCGAAAGAAGAATGTTTATACGAAAAATGCTGCAAGACATTATGATTTGATGTAAGAACTATTTTTGAGACATATTTTTCAGAACGACTTCGATCTGTGCTGGGATGATTGAACTTCTAAGTTATATGACTAATATGACATTTACTTTGTATATCTAAATTGTACAAATTCTGAATTCCACCTTTAGAACAAATGGACGACGATTATAACCCTCATCATTACTTCTAAAAGTTCGATGCAGTAACTATAATCAGTCTCATAAATAGAATTATATTATCCAAAAAAACCAAGATTTTTTCTTTGCTTCTTTTTTTATCAGATTTGCTCGAGGAGCATATGCTGCGTCTGTCAAACTTGCCAATTGAGCAATCTTATCAGAAGCTTTTCAGGGCTTTACAGGGGAAGGGATGTTTAACTGTAAGCTTTTATAAATCCGTTTCTATATTTATGTTCGGAGTGTACTATATATGAGTGTACGGCAAATGAATCTTATACATCAGTGTATGACAGCAGGAGCCTCGGACTTCGAGCACAGTGCGCTCGGCAGTGTTGGATGCTGTGGCTGCAATCTACATGGTGCCGAATCCCTCAGATCGTTTTGGAATTGAGTTGTAAATTTCTCCCTTGCAAACTTGTCATTCCGGAAATGGCATAATCACTGAAAGCATAACTAAGTCCCATTGAGTTAAACACATACATAGTGGAAAATTTCAATAGACAAACCATACTAGTTAGGAAAGTGAACTTCTAGTAGTGAACATGCTAAAGGGTACTACTATTACTAATGATTCATTCAACACCAGGGATAAGGGAATATATTTAGATCGATTCGTGTCATTCTTGATCCTCTGCCATCTATGAACTAACAAGAGTCCTGTCTTTTTTGGATCGATCAAAGAGAAGTGTGACGGTAATTCTACTCTTTCGTCATTGCCTTCATAACACTTCCTACACTTGTAGAAGATAATTGCCTTTAGCTATGCTGTTGGCATTAATGGAATACTTGCTGTATGTTATTTTTGTGCAGGCCCTTAATCCACTGATGTTCATCTTATGCGCTCATAGCTAATGTCGCCTATGTTGCAAGTTTTTCTCTCTCATTCTGCGCTTGCTTGCTACTGTTTATGTTATACATCCTTAAATCACCCTGAAACTTTAATTGATTATCTATCTGCCATTAGCAGCATTGTGGAGACGTTAACAGAGTTCGAAGAAATCAAAAGCAACATGCCTTGGTTGTTGATGCTGTTAGTTGTGTTGTACTCGACTTCTTGTATCCTTTCGATAACTACATGGTTACTGAAGAACAAAACTGTATATAACGAATTAGACAATCGCTAACCACCCCACAGAAACTAATTGATCCACTGTTTAAAATGTTAGCATTTCTATTTTCGCAACTAATCACATTCAAAGGTCCTCCCTCCCCCCTCTTCTTTGCACCATTGACCAAACAATTCTCACAAAAAGTAGGTCGTCCTGTCAATAAACAGGACGAGGTAGTAATAATTAATTGTAATACTCAATGTTTAGCTGACAAACCATTTGTTAAGCCTTACAGATACTCTCCAAAGATAAATCATCAGTATGTCTACTACAAACCACCGTACGAAGGAGACACGACGAATGAGAGACCTGCGAATACTATGAAGAGCACAGAAACCTGTTTTCAACCTGAGAATTCCGCATTAGAACACGTCGTACAGGAAAATGTCAATAAGCTTTCAGCTCTGAATTAAGACAAAACAGCAATCTTCATTCCTGTATCTTAATCTAATGATCTTTGCACTGCTGGTATTTTTGAACACTACCGTTGGTAATTTATGTTGTTGAATCTCTAATCTTGCTGACCAATAAAACAGACATTAAAACTTGTCTTAAGAGTAGATTTTATCTACTGATTATTCTCTTTGCCACATTTCCGTTTTAGCAGAACAAACAATCAATGCCTACAGCATATTTATGATTGTACACCAAAACTTTATTAGTTGTATAGTATGTGTTACATTATGATAGCAAGAATCCGCCTGCATAACACGCATGTAGAACTCCTCATTACTTACTGCTTTCATTTATCGCGATGGTTACCATAAGTTGTTGATTAACCATGCGCAAATCGAATTTCTACAAATCAGAAGTAAAGAGCAGAATATTTACGTTATATTATTTATATCTATGCATCCAAACATCCTAGCAATATATAGATATCGAATTACAGAAAGGTCAAAAAATATTCAGGAAGTCAAGTAAACAAGGAGTCGTCCCCACTATCGAAACTCCTTCTATTATCTTTCGACATAAATTATAATAAGTCTATGGCGCCAAAGTGAGTCCACGCAGGCTGTCGTTGTTTCAAGACGACCCAGGCTTGCCTTTAGCACTCCAAGCAGAAGCTAACCGACCCGGTGTGAAGTCCTGCAAAGGCCTGAAAAATTGTCCCACCGAGGCCCATCTTTCCACGTGATCAACGGGCTATGTTCCGGCGAAAAACCAGCAGAAAAGGGGCAACCGAGCCCAACTCATAGATCCTATCCTCTGCTGTAGTTCCATCCATTCTTATCTTTGTTGTGAACTCGCCTTTCTCCACCTCTCTAGTCAATCACCATCACACCTGTTGTACGTGTTACATTTTTTTTTTATGGTTATCTCTCAATTGATATCAATCTTGACAAGTGTTTTTAGTGTTTTCAGAAATAGTAATGAACCAAACTCAAGATGAACGCGTTACATGGTCTATAATAGGAATAAATCAAATAATGTGTTCATGACTCATTGTGTTCCAAAATTCCACTAGTTAAAGATTGGTTGCTAAGTGAAACTTTCATCGTCGCATTTGTTTTTATGAATATTACTCATAAATGCCCCCTACTAATAAAATTAATAATTGAAAGAGTCACAAATTATGAACAAATATTCTGATGTGCCAATCACACGTCCATTTGTCGAAAACAAGCTTGTTGTAGATGACACAAACGTGTTAGTTCTTATTAGTATTGAACAAACACAAAAATAACTACAATCCAAAACTGTTGGTCGACAATAAACAGTCCCTTGTTTGTTCTGCGTAATAAGACATTCATGTAAAAAAGAGTTAGCACATTAACCCAAGATAAAACTTGTGAAATTTAACTATGACATCAGTGAGGCAAAAATGCACAAGGATCCTAGAATCACTTTATAACAATCGCTAATCTATTAATAAACGTTACCTTGTTACGAGTACTATCTTTGATGTATAGGGAGTTATTAAGAAACCTTTATAGACTTGACTAATAAACTAATTGACGCCTAAGTTATTACTACGACATTTGTGTTGATTATGTAGATATCTTTTATTCGACGATGGTTCGACTATATATTCATAAATCACAACCTTATCAACAGAAATACATTGAAAGTGATTTGTAAGTTTAAAAAATTTCATTGATATCTTCCGTAAAGCAAGTATTTTATCATTCCCAACTCAATTAGCACTATGGATGTATAGTAATGTGACCAAGGTAGGATATATCGTGCTCTATTAACAACCATACATAAATATCTGTCTTCTGATTAATATCATACTTCATACATCAATCAGGACTATTTGAATTGCAAATTAAAATATTAAACTATTACTATATTACACAAACATACGAAGTAATTCCTTCCGCGTTTTTAGATGTTACACGTACCTAAAGCTCTTCCGTTTTTGTTAAAGATAAGGCGACAGTAAATATACCAACATTTACGGTAGGCCTGATCATATTATGCACACCAATAAATTATGTTAAGAGAAAACTTATTGTATACGACAACTTCAATTCTAGCTTTGTTGGCCATTTTTTTTTTTTTTTTTATTCCTAGCTCAAATGGTGCAATGACGAAACAGCAACTATTAAACAATGAGGAAATCAGTTGATACCCTCTTAAAAACCATGATTAGACTCCAAAGGATAACATTTAAAAATATACATAAATGACATATTTATATATATAATTATGATATAAAACGAATGATTAAACATTGATTAATGATAAAATTAACAAAGATGAATTAATACGAACCTGTATGAAGTACAGGCCTTTCGGTCCTTCAAAAATCATAGACAAGCAGGATTAGCCAAAACGACGCGTAAAATAAGTCCTTGAAGTTGCATACAGTACTCAGGGCAGCCAACACAGCAGTGTCTCCTGAGGAAGTAGTAGCCAAACTTACCGCTATCATCCACCAAAACGACGTTATCAAGGTACACGACCCTCCCTGACACTCTGGGCAGAAGGGCAGCCAGTAATTTCTGCGTGTTAAGCGTCGTCGAGGAGACCGATGACTAGAACTATAAGGCCGCGACAGTGTGTCGTTCAACGAGTACATGCTGTACTGAGGTCAGGAAACGAGGTGGCGATTCGTTGCGTTGAGATCACGACAGGATGGCAGAAGCAGGCCGTTACCGAAATGAAGCGGAGGTTGTCGGGCAAGATATGTGAAGCTATGGACCAAGATGGCGGCCAGGGAGCCTCGAGGTAAAGTGGAGTAGTCGAGCGTCACAATGTGGACGATGGTGTGATCATGCTCAGGCAGTTTGGTGGTTGGAATTTGGGGGCTTCTGAATCGAAACAGCTGCCGCATTTGCATTTAGCGCATTATTGCACAACAAGGAACAGAAAGTAACATCAAATCAGTGAGTGTGATTCTGATGATGACCCATTTACGAATGAGGTGGTTCCAAGACTGTGATTAGTGGCTTTGATGGTTGTTGAGCCATCGTGCTGTTATGATTAGCGTGAGAAAATGGGAGCTGAGTAAATAAATTATCAGCTAAAAAGAAGCAAAGAGTAAGGGGAACATAAGAGGAAAAGGCAGGAACGATGATTGTGAGTGAGTGACGTGAATGAGAGTAGCGAACGAGACCAGAAGAAGATGATAAGCACACTTGTGTGAGCTGTGCTCGCTTTCGAGGAGTGCGTGGTGTGTCCATGGCAACTTTAGCATTGAATGCGCGTTACATGAATAGGAGTCGTTGGAGATCTATGGAAAGGGAGACATGATCGACTAGTATAGTTACTACGGGGTCCTACTGTACACTCAACTACTGGCAAGCTTTGTGTGTTTTTCATCATTGTTCATTCCTTCGTCTTCTTCTTCTTTTCTTCGTCCCATCTTTCTTCTGTTATTTTTTATAGAATTTATTATTGACCAAGTATAAGACATTCAGTGTCCGAAATTAATTTACTGCTTGGCAAAATAGGGGTTTAAATTATGACCGTTTTGTATTTAATATAGTAACCTTTTATTAATACTATAACCTTGATGTATCATTATTACTATTATTACATGTCAAAGTGCGAATGCAGTGCTATAATTGCTATAGAGAGTCACTATATAATATAAATGAAAATTATATGTGTGATGTACAATAAATTATTGTATAGCACCTGATGCCATACAAACCTTCTGTTTATTATTAAACCTTAGTTTATTCTTAGCGAAAACATTAAAGCATAGTGTAATAAACACTGTGTTTCGACTATTACTGGCCTCTTTGCTCTCTTATTTGTTTTAAAACTTTGAATTGCAAAAGTTACTCCATTATTCACATTTGCACTACTATTGTTAGAAAGTCGCATAATTAAGCTCATTGCGAGGAAAAAGTCCAAATTAAAATCTCGCACTGCAAAAAAAATAAAAAATTTATCCATCGTATTCGACTACATACTACGATATATAGGAGATATCGAACTATGAGTCCATGAGACGAAAAATCTAACCAACTGAACCTGTCTAACACTCTACCTATGTCAGGAAATTCAGTAGATTCAATCATCAAACGATTTCAATTACTCAATTTCAAATCCTCCATATCCAAACTCGCAAATAACCTAGTAAGCTTAATAGTTTCTCGAACAAAGTCTTCTTCGGTTAAACCACGACAATATTGATAAACACACCACCATTAATAAAGCCGCCATACTTACGTTCCAACCACCAATCCTAACCGTAGCCAAAAGAAAGCAAAAGGTGAAACCATAACGCTGAACCGTGACTTCTAACCAAATAAAGAGAGCAACAAATGAACCTTCAGATTTCTTTTGAAAAAGCTAAAACAATTTTTTATTGTTTAAATTACGAATTAGTCGTAAAAAGATTAATGTGATTTTATCGTTACAATCAGTTGTGTATAAGAATTGTGATTCCACGGTATCTGATTTACTTTACGTGTATCTCTCATTTTACTGTCGACGGAAATACGGAGGAAATCTAATAATAACGATAGAGTATAAAAAAAAACTGGAATAAAGTAGCAAAAGAAAGATATTGCTTGGAAAAGGTCCCGATTAGTGAGTTGGAACTTGGATGTAAATTTATTTTTGACATTTTAAAAGCGATAATGAGTTAATACATCAAGTCAAGTGTATCAATTGATGTAATAATATTACACAAATCAATTCATTACATTTTTTTAAAAATAAAAAAAAAAAAAATGGGTATCTAGATTCTCGATAAACAAAGAAAGTGAGTTTAACGAAAATTAACAAAGTTTAAGCAAAAGATCATGATAAGTCTCTAATAGGCAGCAGTACTTGCCTAAATATAACAAAACACATAAGACAACAAAGAAATACGTACTAAAAACAAGAAGCAACTTTGTTCTCTGGCTTCAAGTAAAACCTTAATTTAATGCCAATGTTGCAAACAAAAATAGACGCGAACTAGAAAACAACATTCAATTCTAAGCGAAAGAAGGCAACATAAAAATCGTCCTACAGAGTTTTTTAAATTAGTAAAAAAACTCTTAATCAATTGAATATCTCTTTTTTCAATTAAAAAAAAAGTCATTTCTCCTTGCATTTTTGTTTCCCTAATCAAGTATTCTATTTTACAACAAGGGCCAAAATATTCAACTACTTAATAAAAGACATTAAACAATATATAAAAGCAAGCAGGTTGAAACTCCCATATGATTCTCCCAAATCAATCCCTGTAAATTCGGAAAAACAATCAACTTACTAAAGACTTAAATAAAGATCTCCTCATCACCCGCAATCAAAGCAAAACAAACACGAATACACATACTCCCACTTAACATTCGCCCAAGTCATTGGATTGCATTCTAGCTAAACTCCTTCGCTTCTACACCCTTGTTTCGCTTTTTCACACCTGAAACTAATAGTTCTTCAAATCTAGAGCCACGCGAATTCCATAGAAATAATACTAATGTGAAAAATCGAAACAGGGTGTACATAATTTAACTAAGACCTATTAGTTACAAAAAACTCGTATACGATCCCAAGCGCTTAAGTCATCACTGACTTTACTGAACTACCAATATCACGTCATAACAACTCTACTCACCACAGATTGTCAGCTAACTGAATAGCACATTATCCCTACTGTTACGAGGTTTTACATAATATTAAATAAGGCCTTGATTACATTCAGCATTCCCCCGACGAAAGCGAGTTAAGCGAAAATCACAAACAGGGGTTAGTGCGTCGTCTGCAACTTCGTCTGCATAATGATCTCAGCTGCTCATTCAATTATTGCATAAATCAGCCTTATTAGGTAGGTAAGTTCAATAAAAAACGCAGCTTTTCGCAAACTCTTAACCAGAATTCATCAGACAGCAGGCCAAAAGTGTACAATCTAGTATAATCTAATATTAAGACTGTAATTCCACAAGAAGGGGGGGGATATAGAAAAGCACCAAAGCATCCACAATTGGCATGCTGCCGACATACAAATATATAATGGGGCTACCCCAGAAAAAATCAAAACAAATTGACAGAGTAAAACACATACATACGAGTACCCAAGTATATGGTAGGCCATTCCATGCTGAGTAATTCAACCAAGTTGAAAAAATATCTACTGTAAGTAATCACTAAACAATTACATTTATATCACAACATTATTAATCGGACTAATCATTTCACGACGACGCTTTTATACTAGACTACCCTAGATAGAAAACATATCCTGTAGAAAACTGTCAAAAAAGGGGAGAGCAAATCAGCAAACAAAAGAAAGTGGGTTTATGATTCCTAAATAGCCAAAATCTACAGAAAGTGGGGGGCTTCTGTTTCAAACTGTAAATTACATTGAAGATTTTGATGATTTCCCAATCTTCCATGTAATTTACATTTTAAAGTGTGGCAGAAGATCCCCGTAGCCCATCTCCACACCCACCGTAGAACCTTCCGCCTCTTGATSAAAAAGCCGAACATCCAGTTCTTTATTCACCCACTGTAAATTACAWTAAAAACATCTTTATTCTCCCTCTGTCTCTCTTCTGACCTCTCTCCCTCTATACTCTTGTGAATGGTCTCACCTTCAAGCCAACACTCCTTTGTTCCATGACTTAAAGGTGGAAAGGAACATGGTGGAGGGGTAATATGAAAGCGACGGTGGGTTATAGACTTGTGACCACTGACCACAATGAAAATCATGTCCCCTGAGATGCACAGCACAGGTTGGGTAAACTGGTAAACACAGTCTCTCAAGTCTCACCTCACCAATAAATTAAACTACAGTATAAATAAACACGACAACACATTACGATCGGAATGTCCTCAATAGTCAATTCAACAAACTCCAATGTTGTGTAAGACTCGTGCTTCCAAATTTACAGATTTAATGAAATTCACGCAACAATAGATGCATCCCAAAATGTTAAATTGCAAGAAAAATAAATTTCTTCAACAAACACAAAAATAGTCAGGTTTTTTCAAAATGCACTTCTAATAACAAGCTCGAAATCTTAATCTATTGAACAAAAAATCTCTCAATAAACACATGAGATACTTGCTAAAATRGGCATTCCAGGTGTTTCTCTCTCAAATGTCAATGCCGTCAAAAGTTTGGCATCAAAGCGTTTAAAAACCAAGCTGCCCAGCTTGTAGGACATAGTTGGGCACAGAAGGAGGAAAGGCATCAGGTGATGGCAGGATTGGTAGGCTCTTGGCAATCTTTCAATTCAACGAAAAATAATTACAAGTTGGTTCTCTAGCCGGAGTAAATGCTTACAATAAATGCACAATTGCGGCATTCTGGAATGCCACACAWCAAATGTTGTAACTAGCCRTACATGATGTTATATCCATGACAAAGGGCAAAAACAGTAACAAAGAGAAAGGTGCTCGAAAAGTACCCTTTTCAAACAATTGAAATCATTTGCAATGAACCCAAGAGGCKAAGATGCAATATGACACTAACATTACTCAACTTCGCAAAAACTCAATTCACAACTCCACATCAAAGGCAAGGTGCACACTGCTGAATTACTGGTCCATRATACACACTGATGAATTGCTGGGTTCATTCACAATTCTACTACTGATAAAACCAAGCTAAGAGCTACATTCTTTAGCCTCATCAACAACATTTATTCAGCCTCGTCAACCAAAATGCCTAATTGCCTATATACTTGTGCTTGCACAACCGGAAAAAGAAGATACACRGGTCCTATCAACAAAAGAGTAATTGCAACTTACAAGAAGATGATCAACTCTACGAAAATGAGCATGTAACTCATACCACATGGCCCGTCAAATCACTTGATCATTCAACATTCCACTGAGTTATGAACTTATAATAGACTTAACACCACTGACCCAAAGTCAAAAATACCTAACCTAAAACAAAACTTCCTGATCTATCCAGTGGGAAGAGATAAAGTGCAATAAATATCTAACTTAAATGCATAAATACAGTCATTGCACAATTATAATGCGCCGTGGTCTCATGAACTACTGAACTAAAGGCATCACGCAACCAAGAAGAAAACATGTAAACAAATTTAGGTGCAAAGAATGAAGCAACAGGGCTTTGTTCATTCCATACCCCAAGATAAACTGTAAAGTGCGGTGGCAATATTAGTTCCATATTCACTATATCTACAGTGGAAAACAATGGTTTTAGCCTCAACTTAGATTTTCCTTAAAATAGGTCAATTGTAATACTTCCTTATAATGCATTCTGATGTTTTTAGCACAAATAATACAGATCATAGTTCACAAAGGAACCAAAACATCAAAAACTAAAAAACGTCATAATAGATCATTCAATCAATCAAAGTCCTAAACCCAGAAGAAAGGTGTACGGGTGTCAGCCACATGAAGAAATGACTATAGCATGTAATCAACAATCAAGACAACAATTCAAGTTAGCTAATTACAAAATTTCACATCATGCATCAAAAAGAAAAGCAGCAAATCTAAAACACTGTATACCCTCAAAACTCACGTGGATGGACACCTAGGCAAAACATGTCGTTAGCGAGAAATTGGTAAAGGGAGAAATCTGGGCATTTGATCAAGAGACATCACAAAAATGACAACAAAAATAGGGGTTAAATATTTGTTACAATAAATTGATATTCCGTTTTTGACAATTGTACGCAATTAAAACGAAACCAAGGAAATATTGGATTTGCGCCCGAACAGAGTGATAACTAACTTCTACAAAACTTTTGCTATTACCCTAAGATTACCATTTTGAAATTGCCACTTGGTAAAATAATGACACAAACAACCAAAGAATCGAAAAAGAAAACTCAGTAGCAAATCCAAAACCAAAAATTCCAAAGTTACATGTCCCTACAAGTTTCAAGCATGTTAGCACTCACAATTCAACACAGCAACATTAACCAAATTTACAGTCCCATTATCAAGAAAAAGGTGAGAAGAAAATTACATACAAAATAGAAGATACCATATAGTCTTAAAAAGTAAAAATACAGCTAAGAAATATATTTAAGTTGCACAACTCCCAAAAGAAGTTATCGGATTGCAAGAAAACAATATAGAATTTAGATTTATAAGGAAAAGCTGAAACCGCCGAGCTATGGATATTGCTTACATTATGAGATCATGTGGCACACACATATTAGCAAAATCTAAATTGAAAGAATTAAAGAAAAATGTAAGGAATGTGGCAACTACATCTCACACCATGAATCATCAACAATACAGCAATAAGCCAAATGACATATTACGATAAGAAAAGGAAAAACTCTGGCACGCCAAGCAAAATTCCATTCATAAATCATAATCTACTTACAAGTTACAACCCAAAATTATGAAAAACCACGAGTAGTGATGATAGGCGTCTTATTTATCAAAGAATTCCATAGGTTAAGGAGGCTAAAAATTGTACATGTCAATGTAATAATTGAAGCAAGACAGTTACCAGGTTTTCATCCCCAATAATCACATAGCAAGGCAAAGAGCAAGAACCACAAACGATACCAATAATCATCAGTAACTTGGCGAGAGCATCTCCTTGAGTGACGACTCCGTGATGATGATGATGATGATGCTGGAACTCACGAGCATGCCCAAACCCATGTGCACGGGGCACAGCATTGCCATGAACCGGCGGCTGAGGATAGCCATACGGGAACCCGTGCGCAGCGCCATACATTGTGTTATGAGGGAACCCATTGAACTGAAAATGAGCAACGAAGGGAACACCCACCAAAGCAAGCAGACATCATGGTGTTCCCAAACCTAAAATACTCATGGGCATAAACCCATTCAAAAATCCAAACCCGAATTGGATAAGTAGTTTCTGATCAGGCCCCGGGGAGGCGGGCGGTCTCGGGGCGCTGTCCGAGGGACGACTGGGAATGTCATCCCCAAGAAGAGGCTAGTCCTAGGGTCAGTGGTTGATTTTCCCCTGCCATAACAGAGGGACAAGCTTGTTCTCCTGAACAAGAGCTTTACAAACAGGACACTCCTGTGATTGGAGTGATGATAGAAACCATCTATACAAAACATGGCCAACAAATACAGATGCCACATAAGGTAACAATGGAGATCTTGCGCCTAATTCGAAACATAGTTACACTCGAAATCACCAAGCATCGTTATCGATCCTCCGCTACTTTGAACTGGGTTCCGTCTTCATGGATTCCTCGAATCCACTCGCCATTTCTTCTCTTTACAAACCCTAATACAGTAAATCCCTAATTCAAACAATCAATTCCCAGATTATTGTCGCCTGCAAATCAGGATCCGATTACTACAAGTCTAATTATATAGCATAAACCCCCGAAAATTAAAAGGAATATCCAAAAATAATCAACAGGATTGGATATATTAGATCAATGGAAATGATAAATTGGGAGAAAAAATTACCTGCTGAAAAAGTGGATGAGACGAATAAAAGGGGAATTTTCCAGGAAATTGTAAAGCGATACAATGTTTGACGTTGAATTGTATACGATTACGAACTGCTGTACTACTAATACTACGRAATTTTGTCTGAAAAAGTAAAATTGAAGCAGTCGCAAATCGCAATGAAGAAGACGAAAGGAWGGTTCTAGTCTGTCTTCCCACTTGTCAATATCGGTAACCGGTACAATTTTTGGTGGGCTTTTGTGTTGGGCCTTCGGCCTACCACTGTTCGTTAAATGGGCCAATGATAGAACTAACCGACTTTTTTCTATTTGACAAATTTACTAAGTTGTAGTTTTGAGGTTAATGTGGTGTGCATATTATCCATGAATGTTTAGGTACTTATAGAGGTCCTATGATAATTTAAGATAGGAAACATAATTCGTGAATATAATATCCTAACAAATTACAAATCATATGCTATCATATCATATCATATTCATATGGAGATATATATATCATTATATCACGAATAATGATATTTAATGAAATGATATTCCACACCAATGTAATTAAAAAAAAAAAGCGTCTGTTGCACCAAGGTAATAAGATTTTCTAGAGCCTTAGGACCAAAAAGTGAAGCCGCAATAATCAAGAATCAGCCACATTTGTTAGGTTAGGAAGTCGCCACAATGCGGTTAGGACTGGTTCGTCAATTCCTCGTGGATCTCGTGGACTTGATACATTGATAATTTGATAGTGCCAAATTGCCAATGTATGTGCAATCTTATGATTTTAGTCCCCACCCCAAATTTGGAATTGATTTACGCACATACACTCTACATACGTTAATGTCACGTATAAAAACTATTCAACACAAACACTTTTCAAATTAAAAAGGATTTTTATATGATTGAAAAAAATCCGTATCAATATGACTGAATATTATATTATTCAACTTTTTAGCCATCGCTATTAGCCAAAATTTATGGGTTGATCAATATGACTCTGCGATCATACGATTGAATCACGTTTACATGCTCCTTTCTATTTACAAACCTGCTAATTTGATCCAAGAATATAGATAAGGAGTCACCTTTGGATATTCGGTCGATTTAAATGAGCAAGGAATCATTTATACCTATAAAAACGGTGCATCATATTGCCAAAGTTGACAAAGAAATTTTGTTAGCGTCATCACTATTCACTAGTTTACTTCATTAATAATGAATAGCAATCTCTTTTATTGACTATGTACTCCCAAAGATACCTTTGATTTGCACCAAAAAAGATACCTTTGATAATATTAGTAATCCAGCATGTGAGTATATACCCCATCTATCTAAGATTCCTTTGTTTTTTTGTTTTTTTTTTTGTGAAAGGTAAAGATCAAGCGATCTGTGATCAAGCCTCAAGACTTACTTAGTAATACTTCCTTCGTAACAAAAAATATTCTTTGATAATATACGTGAGACATATTTTATTAAATTGTAACATGTATTTTGTTATGGAATATATATGTGTTCACCTATAGGTTGCTAGCTCTTTGGTCACGTGATACATGCGGTGGCTGTATATTGTCACGATTTCTATGACAAAGATGAAATTTAGCTCCAAAAAAATGAGAACACAATTTTTAGGGAAATTCCCAATGGTAATGATGAGTTTTGGCAGAATCTCAATGGTAATGACGTTTTTTTTAAATCCCAATGGTAATGATGTGTTTTTTATTTTCATTCTCAACCGTGGTTATATGGGAGATTTTCCGTGAAGTATGGGGCTATATACTAGGAAATTTTGTCCAAAACTACCTTATTTAAGGTTTTCGGTGCCACTTTATTTAAGCATGTCTCTTGTTGTCAAATTTGAGGTCGAAATTCCAAAAAATTGACCAGATCAATCTCGACCTACATATGGGGTTGTTTTAATTTCAAGCCTCGATATGAGTTTGAAAAATACCTCATTTAACGTTTTCGGAGTCATTTTTATCCTTTATAATCAAAATTGAGGTCGAAATTCGAAAAAAATGATCGGATCAATCCCTCCTTAACACCTACTTAATAGAAAATCCCCCTTATAATCACGGTTGAGAATGAAAATTAAAACTCATAACTACCATTGGGATTAAAAAAACACATCACTACCATTGAGATTTCACCAAAACTCATCATTACCATTGAAAATTTCCCTAATTTTTATTACAATCAAATGTTTATTCGGTGAATGAAGTTCCGCTATTATTACTCAATAACGCATGCAATTAAAAAATGAGTAATTTACACGGTGAGTTAACCAAGTTATTTGTGATGCCGCATTTTAAATTTCACATATATTTAAAGAAACAAAAGTTAACGAGCATCC
>SNQN01001350.1:69992-82808 GCA_008642245.1 Bassia scoparia
AGCATGTGATAACGACTCTTTTCACTAATACGTCAGCCCTACATAGAATACCTAATTAAGCGAGCTATAGATTTTAGATTCAGTTAAAATGGCTTACAGATCGACTCTTCTGTTATAAGAAAGAATTTGTGTTCTTCTGCGCGCATATTGAGAATTATTTCCTCTTGTTGGATGCTAGACTAGCATTTAATTTATTGACTGTGCGAGACTACAATTAGTCGAAATACATTGAGCGAATTCGCCCACGTGAACCAGTCGGACAGCGGAAATAGCCCACAACCCAGTTATATTCGGTTGGCTGATAATTTTTTATTCTTACTTTGGTATCTATTTACTATTGCTCCATGGTGTCTGCTTGTACTTTGATTACTTCGACATGTATTATATGTGACGATGAACTGTCCCCGTACATTATGACACTATATGATAGACAACCTTATAACTTTTCATTTATAGCTACAATATATCTGAGTCTTACACACTACGTCCGTATACAGTCCTTAAATGAGGCTTTTCATAGTCTGCCAACCTTATGCATTTTGATTTAAATTACTCTGGCTGTCTTATTTCGCTTGGAAGCATGCTTATATTCAATTTTTGTGTACATTTGAACATAAGTTCATCGTGCCAGCTTTGACGAATGGTTGTGATTTTGATTAGAGATTATCTTTGACATATCGCATAAGAATCCTTTTATACTTGGGGCTCTCGAATTTGGGTTTGCAGATTATTATTATTTGATCCCTTTTTAATAACTTATATCAAGATTAGACTTGAATCTTTGGTTCAGTCTACTAATTAGCCAAAATTTGCAGGTGATGGGTTGATGAATTTCCTCGATAAGGGCACTTTTATCTCTTGCTCTAATTGATTTACAAGTTTGGCCGTGTCTAGGAATGTTGATAAGCCTTAATGTGTTTGTTCACTCATGAAACATTCTCAGGGATTCTGCAAATGAAGCCATCCTGTGATTGATGTTTGAATTAATTGAGAAATTTCAAGGAGCCGAAACCCCTTGGTGAGAGGAGTGACAAATTGAGAGTGGATTTATGTTTTCCCACCTAAACCCATCAGTGGTTCATTTGAGAAACTCAATATGATGATGTGCGTTCTCCCTAGGAGAATCTGTCTCCGACACATGCATATAAGATCAGTTTCAAAGTCTCATGTTGTAGTATTTCATTCTGTAATTCTCTCTATATTATGTCGTAGTGTTGCACGTCTTTACTGTGTTCGGTGAGTACTGTAGTCGGGTCTGGGATACCTCTAAAGAAAATATGTGAGCTCATAAATTTCCGATTTGGAAGACAGAAAAACAAAAGAATAAGGGCTAGATTTTTCCGGTATTCCTATCTCTTAAATGTAGTAGTCAAATACGTTTGGAAAGATGTGTGTGTAATCACTGCTTCGAGTGCTTGTTGTATTATATCGATGAGTAACACCGGTGTTCAGATTTGGCTTTGCGGGTTTGCAATTCTATTTCTGTGCTAAATACCTATAACGAATGACATATTTGTGCCTAAAATACAGATTGTTAGCTGATGAGACCCTATAGCAATAATTAGATCCTCGCTTATATGAGGCTGCAAATATTTGTGCCAAATGTTCGTACTGGCGCTTACTACCTGTTCGAGACTATTCTCCTATCCGCGAATTATATAATCCCTAAATTTTGCCAACTGTAGATAAGAGTGTATCTTCGATATTGGAATCTTGTGTCGACACTTGTAGTTTATATAAGCTCAGGTCTCGTATTAGTCAGTGACTTCTATATCCTTTTCCGGTGGATTCAGATCCATGTGAAATAATTAGACACCTACATTTTCATTGGATCGTACGTCTTCAGAATATCACTATTTCATTTTTAATGGGTTTGTTTGTTGAGATAGAAAAAGAAGAACTTAATGATGTAGTCATTACTGAATCAGTGTTCTTTGGTTGCCCACAACTGAGACATCCAATCCATCTTACCATCGGCCCATAGATTTCATTCCAAACTCAGTCTTGGTCCACTTGCTACTCCCTTCTTTAATCTGTACTGTCCTGTGGAGTTAGTTTGGACGTCAATATAACTCTCAACAAATGTAATATTTTCACCTTTCCGACGTCAAGACACTCCAAGTAGATGATCCAAGCGCTTTACGCAATCGCGCCCCGCCCCGACCCTCCCATATCCTCCGCAGCAAGTCAAAAAAAAAGAACAAAATAGCCAGGCTAATGTTGATTTTCCCTAGTGAATAATCTTTAATTGTATATGGACACCCCCTAATCATCATATTGTATCTAGTGTTGTACAAGCTCTCATTTACTGGTTTCATGCACCTTGGTTAAGTTACCATAGACAGAGGCAGAATAAATTTAGGTATTGCTCCAAGTATTACAGTTGACGAGCGTTTTGAGGGGCTGTGCCTTTCTTGATTAGTTCATAGCTGCATTGTTTTAGTCATAGTAATACAGCTCATATAGATCTATCATTTTCTCTAGTTATACTAGGAGGCTGGATATGTAGAGTAGAGCCACTCCCGAAAACATTGTGAGTTGTGACTCCAAAGTTTATCCTTTAGATCCGATTCTGCCTTTCAACGAAATTCGCCAATTCTCATACATAGATTATCTGGTGTTGACATCCAACACTATTACAGTAAAAGAGAAGAGGGAGAGCAAAAAAAAAAGGCTTTGGTACACCAACATATCCCTAATATGAAGGGGAACCTATAACTTTAATTCGTTGTGCTAGTAGTAACAATAGTATTGAGAGGAACAATGCTCACGACATGAAAAGCTGATAGTTGTTTTCATTGACTTTTCGAAATTATTTAAATATACTCCTAACTTTAAGTACATAGCAATGTCCAGACTTTCAACTTAGTCCATTTCAGTACATATCTGACTAGCCATACACCAATATATCTCGTCCCGTCTTAAAATTAAGGCATATCTATTTTATGCAACAAAAACCTTGCGTACTTCGATCATCAATTAATTGCTCCATTGTCACACATAATGTTATACTTTAAATCTTGATAAGTGATATTGCAAACACCTGTATAGAATTCATTGTATGAGATATTTTGCCACTTAGTTTTCGCCAAGTCATAGCTCCATTTAAGGCCATTTAGTACATTGCACTGTAACATGTCCACAACTCCAGTCATCAACTCATTACACTTAATCTTTGCAACCTCTGGATCGGATTACTTGAATCCGATTTGATTTTAGGCCTTGTAGCCAATAGCTCTCCCTGTGGTCGCACCACAACTATGCTTTTATGTCATAGCAACGCGGTTAAATTAATTTTCTGCCTTTTGAACGCTTACCTGCCCGCGTGGAGTATAACCGTTCAACTTCCGTCCATATATTATTGGCTAGTAGGATGAAAACAATCGTTCGCCTTGATGTTAGCGCTGTCTAATGATAGTCCCAATAGTGAAGAATATTACCTCACTGATATGCCTAGCACATTTTGAAAGTAATTGTACCTACTACTTCAATTAACGAAAATCTAGATCACGGCAACGAATACCCATTAGCTTCTTTCCTACACTATAATGTATTTCATTGTCTACTGCTTTCATTTGTCTTGAGACTACGGTCGATAACATGAACGATATACTTTCCTAATGTATATTATTGGATGAGTGCTTTGACGACTTTGAAGGCGTAACTTACTCACTCTTTCGTGCTGCATTTTCGTCAGCATTTTTTTGAGTCTATAGACTACTCTTGAAATAATATATTATAATATTCATGTCTTATTGCTTGATTTTAAGGTATTAGCCTTAATATCACTCGATACTCTTATAAAAGGTTAATTATATCGGTGTTGGATTCACAATGATTTTAATAGAATGAACTTACTTTTGTGGACTTGATTTTACTATAGATTAAATCGTGGGTTTTCGCATCGAATTGCATCATTAATCTCTTGAGGACACAGTAGAAAATCCCCGTCTAACAGTCCTTTTTCACCACCCTCTCTCTTCACTCCTAACAAGTCGATTACTCGAACTAAATACATGTCATGAATATGAGTGACGTACTCTACTATGTTGTCGATTCTGAAAATAGTAGTTCGCTGATCTTCATATCCATTTGGTTATGGCTACATCCTTCACTCTCATGTTTACATACTGTTGGTATTAGACTCCGTCCCTGCTTACTGAGTGCCTCTACGTAGTATATCTCTCTTATCTAGGCTCACATAGATAATGTACAGATGTATGAGATATCAAATGTAATCGATGTCTCCCTAGGATATACTTCATTTTATATCCATTGCTAATGCTGGCTAAGGTCTTGGCTATTATTTGCATATTCGCAGTTGCACTATCATCATGAACACAAATCACAAATGTAGTAAATTTGTTCTACCATTTTCCTTTACGCTGCTTGTAGATTCGACAGAATTAACCTCATATCTCATTTTGTTTACTATCATTTTAATCTTTTGTGCTCTTCTGTAATTGACCTTTAAATTGATTTCCTAAGGCCAAATCTTTCATAGTTTGATTGCATTGATGTCTTCGTCACTTACCATAGTTCAACATTATTTTTCCCTTTTGTTACTCTTTATATATGTAGTTGTCTTCCGTCTGAATTTGAACGTAAAGCATAGTGAGTAGATGCGCAACCACAGTGCCAACCTCAAAGACAAGGATGACGTAGCTTCTAGATATCCTCGCTTCGTTGATAGACAACATGTTGCTTATGGCAGTAATTTATCTGATAATAACACTTAGATGGCGCTTTTGATAGCGCAACCGCGAAGTGATCATGCCTTTATATTGATATCACTCATAGAAAGACACATCTTATCTTACTCAAAACAAATAGAAAACATTATGTAAGTGACAAATCGTTTGTTGTATATGATGACCATAACTATTTATTTAGAATAATTTTTTTTCAGAGGCTTCTAGTATCATATGTAGCCCATTGCAAAATCCTCTTTTTCTGTATTTCCTCTCCTATGTTCATTACTTCATATCTTTTTTACACGTTAAATAGACCAATTAAATTATATTTATGTAAAAGTTAACTTTTCTGCTATTCTGTTCCAGAACTATCCAGGTGTTGTGACTATATAAACTGTTTTTATGCATCAAGTATTAGACCTATCGGATCAACGCAAATTACTCATACGATTCTGGTTCTACATTCGACCTTCAGGTGCAAACATTATTTAGATTACGAAAGTGTCGGATAACCTTCCTGATTGCTCTTCTGTTATTTTAATCAATTTAGTCATTATTGACATAATATCATTTGATCAAATTATAAAGTTTCCATATTTTGTGGTGTTATTTTCTAACTTCTTTAAATCTATGCCTACCATTTCTTATTTTAGACGAGAATAGTACGTGATATAGCGTAGCCATAGTGTACTTGAGGTTTCTTTTACTTCATCTAACCATGTGTGATCAGATGTCCGACCTCTTTCGATTCACCGTTTGATATGACGTAGATAAAACCAGTATTACTTCAAGATGTATATACCACAAATTCCACTTAATCTCTACCTGCTCCACAAGATATTCTTTAGTTGAATTTTATTCTTCATAAATCATTCCTACACCTTTTATCTATAAAAAAATAGAATTCCATAATACTATATATGTAAAAAATCTCACATTATTGTTGCATAATCTTTATAGATCGACATATTTCTCGCAGACCTCACTACATTCATTTTCTTACTTATCCCTCGTGACTACATCATTTCACCTTCCGCCGCTTTCTTGCCTGTGATACCATCACATCATGCCCTCTCACCACTCCCAGTCCTACTCCGACCTTTAGCGAACTCACCACCATCTTACCCCAGCTTAGCCTCTGTTCCTGACTTCTGCTCAGTCCTCCTCCTCTCCAAACGAGAAAATCGCCCAGAATGCTCTCACCCGACGACTGACACTACCATTCAACGCAAACACTTCCCAAGACCTCATTCAATCCCGTTTCTGCTTACTACACAAAATGCAGACTTAGCGCAACATCTACCCACAGACACCCACTAATATCATGTGCGAACCAAAAAGATGCGGATGCAATTAGAACCTACAATTCGAAAACAATGGACCGACATATCCAACTTTGACATCGTCCACGACGCCCCCATCAACTCCCACTATCGAGCGAAAGCGAAGATTTTTCCGCACAATCTCGCTGTGTAAACCGCCAAGGCTGACAGATGCCCCGAGCCCACACCTTATCAGACAAGAGAGATGATAGAGTCCAGGCACAAACAAATCTCACTAGTTTTTCCGGCACACACAAATTTATACAAAAACTACCAAAAATTGTTCGAACTCAATACACCCTCCCCCACCAATCGCGAGTTTAAGCTACAACAACATACTTACTCCTAAATTTCCACGTAATTCTTCTTCAATCTGCGCTTGTCGATTGCAGCTTATACATAATGTGGTGCGTCGGAAACAGTGATAGCAAATGTAGGAGAGGCTATGACGTCATCATTACGATATAGGGTGCCATGGCGCCAAAGGGTGTTTGGATATGATATCTTAGCATACAAAAAATGCTACATAGCCATCAGAATGATGTAGCAGTTAGAGTATGGTATCCCTCCATTCAATAAATCCCCACTAGCCTCATTGAGTGTGAATAGATCTATGCTGAACACGGTATCTGAAAGGAACGTGAGCTCGATTGGCTTGTCGCTGAAACATAAAATGGTTGGGATAAGTGAATGCTTGTGGTTGTTGTGGATAAGGCGTGCTATTGGGACTTCGTGTTGGTGTTCATTGGTTGGTGCGAGGGGAAATGGGCTGCAGGGCGCCGTGTCTTTAGTTCATTAAAAACTGCTTTGAATAGGCTCACGTACAGAGGTTGTATGTACACTAGGTGATTATTACATGCAGAGAGTACTAAGACTGTGACGTCAGGTGTGAGGGTCCTGTATACTGGGGCATACGCGACTATACTCATCCGTAATGGATAATCTAATATTCGTGTCTGGCGCTGTGGATAGAGTTGAGAGAAGAGAGGGATCGATATATACGTTAAGAATTAAGTTTCGTGCGCCTTGTGACGAATTTATCTGATATAAGTATCTCTAGATATATTTCCTTTAGTCTTTCTTCTGTAATATTCTTAATAGTCAGTGGGGAGTATTTCAGTAATTGTCAATATTAGATTTTTAGAGCGGTGACGTTATGACCAAAATTTTAGGTCAACCAATTAGTGTTGATTGATTCTTTCAAAATTATCATGTTACATAAACTTTAAAAGTCTGGCGGCTCGCATCTTAGAATAAAAAAAACACGAATGCTCGAGCCATACCACTACGAATTCGTAAATATTGGTAGTGGCGCTACTCCACTATACGAAAACCCCGTTTTTATGCTTTATTTATTGATGTAAAAAAATATGCTCATATACCTTACTTTAACCCTTTATTAAGGTTTGGACCCAGTAAATTTATGTAATTTTGGCCACCGAGTATACGAACAATCAAATCTCAACTCCCCCCCCGTTCTCTATATAATAGAGCATCATCCTTCGATAAGTTGAGGGAATGCTTTTCTTTAGGTTTGCTCAGTTCGTCGTCAGGTTGTAGCTAAAAACAAGAATGGTGTAACCGATCAGTTTTGAAGAACAAGCCACTGTTCTTTTAAACACATGATTACACTTTTGCAACGTTCTGTCAAAGTGCACTTGATTTGTTAAAATGTGGTCCTTGTACCATATTTTTGTTTACGTACTTACGTGTCACAAAATAATTGATAAGTAATACTTCAATTAATTAGACTAATTAAACCATTTGGAATATGGAGAAAATAAGTTTTAAAATTACTCTAATTATTTAGGTTTTCATAACACATTAATAAATATTAAATCTTTGTTATAATAAAGTATAGTCCGATATCTGTGTAAGCTGATATAATTTGAAAACACAATCCCTTTCCCAAAAAATTTGTATTAAAATATAGTAAATTCACACAATATATTAAATAAATAGTTAATGACAAGTTTGCTTTTAAAATATTACATCAGTAAACACACGCATAAATTTGCTCGACCCCATTCTGTATTCATTGTCTAAGCTATGCAAGCCAAAACTCCCTCGAATTTTATCAGTATTCTAAGTCCGTACCAATGTTTTTTTATGAATCCTAGACGTGTAGCCCCTAAAGAAGAAGAATTTGTTTCTAATCCGTGCCCTTCTTTGTTCTTAATGGTTAACCATTGGTTACAGACTAAAAAAATATATATATTCAAATTTGTTTTTTTATAAAAAAAAATTGCAACCCGAAGACACACAAAAAAACAACTACCAAGTACCACTCCTTACCACCCACAGCCACCTCTGCAAACCCCACCCATACCCACCGCCTATCCGCGAGCCTCCAGCCAACCCCCACACCACCACCGCTTGCACCCCTCGCCAAAAAAACCCACCCAGCACCCACCCATCCCACCACTCTCGCGAAACACCCATCCACCTCCTCGATCGCCCTCTCGCATACCACCACCACACCCCACAACTTCCCAATTGGAAGCTAAACCCAATCACCTCGACCCCCTAGCACTTTCCCGACACAACCTCCAGCCACAGCAATCTTTGGTACCATCCCCCTCCCCACAAGAAAAAACAATTAAATACCCCATATTCACCTCCGAACACCCCCCATTATATTCAGAAAATCTCCCGATCCACATCACCACACCTTCTACCTATCTCAACCACTATCTATAACCCTTAACTCGCGCCAATCTTCGTGTTTTGCAATTTTTCCAAACCATTAAATCCTAACATAAACCAACACCTATGAGGTTGAAGTATAGGTTTTGTAATTAATACTAATAGTACCGAAATCAACACGGCCTACAAGTTAATATATTCGAATTGATTCTAGGGATGAGGATAAATCATGCAAAAAACCACCATGAGAAGAAAGAAAGATGAGAACGTACGGAGAGGCCGGTGCGTTGGCCTGAGTGAGGGCGTCATCTGCCGGATGCTATGTGCTGTTCGGTTGATGGTGGAGTATAGTATGGATTACGAATTATGTTTATTCGAATGAAGCAGTGCGATGGTGAAGGTGGGGGCGGGTTGCAATGGTCTCGAGCAGTGCGTGGTGCATGGAGTCGAATGAGAGTGGTGTTGAAAGGGGGTGGGGTTGAGTGAGTGGTGGGGTGGTGTTAGTGGTCGGTGGCAGAGTTGTTGTGTTGTTGTGTGTCAGTGGTGTTGTGTGGTTCGTTGGTTTGTGTGGGTTTTAGTTGTGGTTGGTTTTTTATTGTATTTCTTCTTTCTTTTAACATATGAATTGAACTATAGTTAACTAATTCCTTTAGTGAAATACAGGGTCTAACTAGATCGTCTGAAGATATATCCGACAGGGCTAGCGCACACCTAGTAGGATTTCAAAAAAACCATGGTAACTTAAAACTAAGAAACTCCAGCCGTGTATAGATCTTAGACAATCCCAAAATGTATTTAAGTGACTTGGACAAGAAATAAGTTTGGTTTTTTGACCTGAATTCAATGTGAAATTTATCTTAATCACAATTTTGTACTACTTGTACTGGGTTAGTCAATATATTTATTGCTTATTATTGTTACGCGACTAAACATGAAGTTAAAGCTAACCTAACCAATACACAAAGTCCTCTTGCATCTCAACTGATCCAAGTTATGTAAACTCATTAGTTTGGAGAGAGAGCAAAGTGCACGATTTTGAGGAGATCAAGAGAAGGTTGTAAGTAGGGTGGGGGAGAAAATTATGTGGTTGAGGTGAGTATGATTAAATAATGGGGTGGATGATTTCATTGACTTAATTTAATTATTGGTTAGTGTTTGAATCCAATTATAGATTATTAATGGGTAATTTCGTACAAGTAATTTAACTTACCCAAATAGGAAAAGAAAAGAAGTATATGTATGTAAGTAATTGAAATGACTAACACGAAATAGAGAATTTATACTAATCGAAAACCAGGGGTAAGTATTTTGTTTGGTTTTGTTTGCGTTTCCATTAATTGGTACGTATACTAACATTCTAATAAGACTTAGTTGTGTTAAGTTTTATACGTACCATGCGTATTTGCATGGCTATTACTTACAATCTTATTATGTTATTTTTTATCTTAACATGATATCTCGCATAATAATAACATCTTCGCTTTATTTTCAGCCTACAACAAAACAATGAATTCTTAAATCTCAATACCATAGAATACACAAGCTTATGCATTATTGACATTGAAAGTATTTTCACGTGGAACACGGGCGCGCATGCGCGCGCCTGTGCCTACTAGTTAATATTATATCCAACATTGTCTCTAGAAATTCTGCACATTTCTTACATCCATTGCATACTAGACTTCTATACCTAAAGATGCTATCCAATATTCTTTATTTCCCACTATTTAATTTTATCCCCTCGTATTTAACTTCCCTCTTGAAGAAAAAAGGTAGATATCATTATCAGTGACAAATGAGAAAAGCTAAGTCATATCAATAATGTAGCACCTTGATAGATTTTTGGGAAATTCTATAGGTATACCACAGTGGACCTATAGCATTTTCTAAGCTCTGCCTATATGCTTCGAGACTTTCTCAAATAATACTCCAACACCTAATTATAATCACGTACCTAACTCACGCTTATAGTTAAACCTTAGTTAATTTACACACAAAAAAAATTAAAAACAAAGAAGTCCATTCACTTAACAACAACTCACCACCCCACCACCCAACCGTACACAGAGACCCATTTAAATTTAGGAAATTCCCATTGGTCAGTGTTGAGTTTCAGCGAAATCCCAATGTAGTGTTGTGTATTTTTTGAATTCCCAATTGGTACCTATGCTAAGTTTTGTTTAATTCCCGTCTGATTATAACAAGGTACTATTTTTTGAAAAGTAACTTGTCCAACCGTTACGTGATACTATTTGCTATTTACCATGTTTGGTTAATACCCAATGCTTGATCTGATCACTCTCTTCTCTCTTACTCACTTAATAATCCATCATTCTTCATTCTACTTCATCCCTTTCACCACGGGCTCCACCACGAATTCCTTTCTTCTCTCGCTCGCTCAAGCTCTAATCCGTCGTCATCATCCAGTTACATTAATCGTTTTGTTTATATTCAAATCTTGATTCGAGTATTGAACTAAAGTAATGATATTCTTATTTTTCTGGTTTTTTGAGTTTGGAAATGAACCAATTTGTTCGATTTCAGGGCTACTTTGGGGATTTGCGGTTTTCATTTTCAATTACAATTAGATTGCATGGTACTAAATTAACTAATTTTTGGGCTTGTTCGAATTATGGGGATTTGGTGTTTTTTTGGGGTTTTTTTTGCAAGTTTTCGAATTATGGGAATTCGTTTTTGCAATTTCAAAGATTTTTGGGCACATATCTGTTTGATTTTTTATTTTTGAGAAGATTTTTGAACAATTGGTTTGATTTTTGAGAAGATTTTGTTCGAAAATTCTAAGTTAATTTTGGAAAATTTGGATTGATTTTTCTGGGAAATTTTGATTCGAATTTTTGTGATTACTTATTGTATAGAAGTAGTTTGTTACTCCATAGTTAGGAAGTGAACGTCTGAATATGTGAATGGTGTTTTGGTTTATCGGTTCAATTTCCTGGAGTATGGTGAATAATGATGATGAACTGATATGCTGGTGGCAGGATGATGATGAACCATGATGATGCTGGATAAAGGATGATGTTGAATGATGAACCATGGTTAATATTTAACACCACATTAACAGAAATTCCTCATTATAATCACATTTGGGAATTAAACAAAACTTCAACATTATCATTGGGATTAAAAAAAACACAACACTACCATTGGGATTTCCTGAAAACTCAACACTACCATTGGGAATTTCCCTATTAATTAAGATTTTCAGTAATATACGAAAATTAATTGGGAATATTCTTTGGTGGATCAGTTTAGATAGATAATTAGATATCACCAGATGAAAAACGAAAAATCAAGTTTTTAATCTACTCAAAAAATTACCACTAACGGGTCTGGATTTTGGAGCAGTAACGTCGACTTCACCTTTTATTTTGGGTAAGTGGTTCTAATTATTTTATTTTTCGTTTTTTTCATTTAAATATCTACCTGCCCTAGCTTATTTGTGTCGAATTAAAATGAATTGGGAATACTTTTATTAATCTACACGACGATGTTGATCAAATAAGATTTCACGTGAGCAGCTGGTTGAAGTTTACAAGTGAGTAGTGTGATTAGTTTTTATTCACTGTACACGTGTTAGGCTGATAACTTGCCAGCCCTCCACCGTCTGATTTAACTGTTGTTATCATGATGCTGACTCTCAACCGTTGATTAAATTTTACGGGGAGAATTGTTCATGTTAAACACGTGTGACGAAGGGAAACACAGGTCAATGGACGGAGGAGTAACGTATGAGTGATGCACAGGATAATTTCTCATTTTCATTTTTATTAAAATATAATATAACATATTTCCAAATAAAAATGCTCGAAAAAAATAGTATGACGTGGAATATTGAAATGCTGACGAGGATAAATGAGAAATAGAGACAAACGGATAGTTGGCAGCTAACCTAAGAAATGGAAATTAATTAATTTGGCTAATTTTTGTGGGACGATTAATAATTAAAATTATTTAAGCTGTTTTTTGTTTTTAAAAATTCAATGCCATTCACGCAAACGTGTCGCCACATATTCTCATATTTATCTGGATCTTTGCTAATTTTTCGACCATAATAACAATTATGTAAATTAATCTTCACTTGCACTACAATTAAAAGAAAAGAAAGAAATAAAATTGGGTGTGAAATTATTTTT
>SNQN01001350.1:82833-98087 GCA_008642245.1 Bassia scoparia
ATACGCCCCTTTTACTGGCGAAATTCTTTCCAATTTCACGTACGTGTTCGCTTCCTGGCTGTCCTTCTTCTATTTGTCTTCTAGCTCGCCAACACAGAAAGTGGGACGGGCTCGCCGGCTCGTTCTAGACTCTGGAGCTAACAAACGGGCTTCGCTATCCGTTCCTCTTAGCGACTTGTGTCGATGGTAAACCAACCGCAGCCTCGAGCACATTACTACACAGGTGGGTTGCTGTCATTTTTGGAATATTTACGTTGGGCATTGAATGATTCCAAGAGATTAAGTTTCGATGGTTTTTGTGCTAGTTCGTTGTATTAATCTATAATAAGTCGTGGGGTGTGTTGGACATTTGTTCCTGAATTTTGTTTGTGGGGATATGTTGAGAATTAAATTTGTTGATGAAAATTCGTGAATTATCTGGTAACCTATTCTGAATTTTTGGATTATGTGAATTGTTTGAGCGAGTATTCCATTTATGAATTCAGTTGTTATTAAGGTCGCTTGATTGGAGCTCAAAAATTCAATGTTTTTGTCTCTGGATGTTAATTTGATGATTGGGGTTTGGGATTTTCGATTGGAAATTAGGGTTGTTAGACTTGAAATAGAGTAATTGTGCGTTGTTTTTGGGCGAATTTATCGTTGTGTTCCCTCCTGAGTTTTGGGTAGAAGTAATTTTTCGATTGTGCAATTGTTTTCAGGCTGAATTTCTTTGGATAATCTATGTTTCATTGGAATTGAGATGGAGTTTTATGTAATTTTGGCTGAAAGAGTTCTGTATTTGGAATTGTACCGTTTTACGCACAGACCGATTAAAAGGGATGTTTTAGGTTTTTTAAGGCTTGAGATGATTACAGTTTGGTGTTGTTATGGTTGTTGTTTTCTATTACAATGGGCTACTGGTTTGGGAGTGTTGATTAAGCTCTCTTGGGGATTTTATTATGGGCGTTATGCTTCATTTCCTTGTTGTCAGTGTTGCAAATTGAGACAGGAAAAGGGTTTTAACAAGCCATGGTATCATCCTAAGTATGGAAATAAAACGTTAGAGTGATGGAAGTAGTAAAGGGAGACAAAAAAATTTGTGTAATCAAAATTGCATGTTAAAAGAAAACCAATAGCATGATAAGCAAAATAGCTGTTTTGGTATCATCTTTGACTTTTTTGATCTATCCATACAAATGTATAAATAAAAGATGCCAAATATTCCTTTTTTTCCAACGGGTTCTCTCCTTTTTTTTAGTTTGCTTTTTGCAATCAGTGTCTTTAGTATCCTAATGTTGTTGCTTTTGAGGGAATCTTAGGTCTATTTGATTTTCACTCAATTTTCTATTATATGGATGCTTTAATTTGATGATACTGAGGTCAATAAAAAATATTGATTATAGTGTGCTAGTTCTAGTTTTAATAGAGCAATTTTTTTTTGCTTATAGAACTTATTAGAAGAAAGAATGAGAAGACTTTAAAGCAATTACCGATCGAATTCTGTTCTTCATCTTTATGTCAATTAAACCCCAAAGGTCCAATTTTTTCTGTGGTAAATTCATTTAGTCGTTTTGCGTGCCATGGAAAGAGCCACTAAATTGAATTGGTGCGAGAGAATAATGAAGCATAGTCGCACAAACATTGACCTTTATCGAATTGTGCGGTCATGGAGTCATGATCAGGGTGAATTTACATATCATGAAATGCGATAATGTTGCCATGCCTGCATGTGATTGAGAAGCTATCATGTGCTCACTTCTCACTTTGATGCTTTCTATTTGTATATGAATTCGTTTGTTAGCTGCTTGGTGACTTTGAAACTGTATGATGATTAATGATGCAGTCCAACTTGTTCGAGTGAAATAACGGTAGCCCAAATCCCCATCGATGGATGATTGATTCGTTAATAGGAGATATGTTATATGGTGATGCTTGATGGTATTTTTTTCAACATGCGGTCCGAGAGGGGTTATTGCTAGTTAATTCAGTTACTTATCGAAAGTGTTAGTAGCGGTCTCAGCTTATATGGGGTTAGGGGTCTTTGGTTGTAGTGGTATAATGGTTATGATTCTTATAGTGAAAGATGGGTCTTGTAATGGGCAGTTCGTTCTGGGTTATGATTGACCTATCTGCCCAAAAGTGGTCAAAATTGAGTTGCATTTCGAGCTTTTAAGATTGGCCGTATGAAGAAAATGTGGTTTGTGTGGAATAGGCAAGAAATGGGGTCTGTGAAAAAGGGATCTGTGGAAGGATCTAGGGAGCTATTTTTGTATAATTGCGTTGGAATGTGTCTGTGATCCCCTAACGTAATTACATCTCTGGTGTGTTTAGGTCTTGTATGAAAGCACTTAAGAATGATCATGATAAGGAGGATAAGATTTCATGAGATTGGGTGAAACATGGAACTGCATGGAACGGATTGTCTTGGAGGATAATAATAATAGGGTGATTAACATGGTTGAGTTCCTTGACATAGGATGAGACCTTTGAAGTCTGACGCTTTCAGTGTTGTTCGCGATCTCTTTATTAGGATGAAGTCAGCATGAACGTTCAGACTTCACAGTTGATATGGCATATAACAATTCCAGTTTACAAGTTAAGTTTATCGTTCCTAGATGTTATGGAATTGGATACTTGATTTTAAAAGTCTGTTGTGAATAGATATAAAGAAAACTAGAAAAGCGAGTTCTACTAACATTATACTATTGCACGCGATATCCTATATATAATAATAGTTGTTTGACTATATCATTAATCAGTTGAATGATATTCTAAAAGTCATGAATTTTTTATGGATATCTAGAAGCACTAAAAGGATGTGTTCGTAAATATTATGAAGTATTTTGTTTTGATGCAGTCTAGCTCGTAAGATGCGCATTCTTCAGGTGATTATTGGCTAAAATTTGTGTTTTTCTCCTCCCTTGTTGGGAAAGGCTAGATGAAAGCCGCTACTTGATCAAATCATCTGCAGTCTAAGGTCACACTTGACCTGAGTAAAAACAATTTAAAAAACTTTGGGGTGGGATGGAAGGAGAAACATAATCCTCGCCCATAACAGAGTTGGAAGGCGAGGGTTGATCTACGACTAAGGTCAATAAGACCTTGAGTACTAGTGAAGTGCAGTTTTTAAAAGTCTTATTCAAGATGAGAATATTGCTTGGCATAGGCAAGAAGCACAAATTTCTCTATGTACAGCTTGTACAGCTAACTCTAGAGAAAGTCATACTTGCTTTGTCTACAATCCAAGGTTATAATTTTCAGAACTGTATTGGTGTGTTTTGCTGCAGAAATACCGCTGACTAGCTAGGACGCCAGTGCATTGCCAACTTGGTGCCAACTGAAGCCATTGCAATTGCTTAATGAATTGCAGCCAATTAGAAGTGCCTCTTACTTAATCATCTCAATACATATCACATGATAATAGTTGATGAAATGAATTTTGTCCGAGATAATTTTGTATGATCAATATGATAACGTATGTATGACTAGGTAGTAGTAGCGAGCCTTTATTTGTGTCGACAATCTTATTGTATGCCTGCATATTTTGAGTAATAATATAAAATAAATGATATAGTGTTAGTTAGTGATTATGCTCTGTTATTAATAGATAGTTTGTTTATCAGTTATTACTAGAAGTCCATGTATTAAAAATAATATAATCGGTAATATATTTAATTTATAATTTATTATGGTCGCAAAGAAAGTGTTTGCATTTAGGGTAGTATAGGTATTATGCAAGGGTGAAATTTATCAAAACGTTGCATTAGATCATATAATGTAACATTAATTAATAAATTTAGAATTGTAAATGTACACAGAAAGATAAAATGGTAACTGTTGTGACAGAATGCAAACGGTTGGACAGTTGGTCAAATATCGTTGCGATACGAACCTAATGCAAACGTAATATTCAGGATATAAATAGTTGCCAAAAAAATTAATAACCGGGTGCATTTATCTAGATGCAAACGGTTCAAAAGAGTAAGAAAACGTTGCATTAGGGAGATGTTGTGTTGCAGTTAGAGCGCCTAATGCAACGGTGTTTGACTTATTTCATCGAATCGAGCATTAGCTTCTAAAAGTGTGCATAGACCTAATGGAACCAACCTTCAAATGCAACGAAAGAAACCGTTGCATAAGGCTTGGCAACACTTTAATGCTATTGCAAGCGATTTTGTGGGGTTGCAATAAGTTTTAATGGTAGTAGTGTTAAAGTGCAACTCCCAATCTTTTAGAGTTCAAACAGTCACCAGAATGTCATCTTCCCTTGGTTTAGTTTTTAGGAGCTCGGCTAATTAAACTAATGAGGAGGACGATATGACAACCAAATGATATTCTCCATTAATTTTTTTTTTAATTCAAGCGCACTCTCCAAATTTTAATCATTTTCTCACGTAAGAGGAGATGGATGGTCGAAGTAAATTAAAAATAAAGGTGCCAAAATTAGCTCTTGATATTGACATATAGTCATATTAAAGTACTACACAACAAATAAACAAAGGTGTCTTCATATACAGTACATGGCTTGTGCAAAATGTAAGCTTTATAAAATAGCACATTAATATTGTGCACTTTGCTCGCTTCGCACGACAAGATATCTGTTTTGGATGACTAAAGTTCTCTACTTTTGACCTTGATAAGTTAGTTTAACATCTTGAAGAAGAACTGTCTAAGGCTACATATTTTTACCACGTTAACCCTCACTCCATTTTGTTACGTATTTTAGATGTCTAGGACTTTCCAATCAATGATTAACTACCGTCTGTTCAAGTAAATAAATAAATATTAAGCTCTTCTATTCAACGGAGTCAAATGATTGACAATAATGAGTATTGCATTATGGAAGTAGAAAGTAGTAAAATGCATGCAAAGTGACACGAACCCGCAAGTCCGCAATGCTTGGAATAAATGATGTTTACGCTTGCTACACGGTCAAGCAAGCCGATATTCAAGCAAAAACAAAAAGATTTATGGTGAAGTCAATTGTGTGAAAAGCATGAAAAAACACATTGAATTTATCCCTTGATTTTGTGCGGTAAGATAAAGTTGAAAAACATGAATCACACACACACATTGTTAAGAAAAGGAGAGGTAAGCAGTTTTCTGTAGGGTAAAAGACGGTGGAAAGAGACCGAGGGATAACGAGTTCCATTTGCAAGAGAGAAACGAATCCTTTCAAAAATAAGAGATTTAGAGGAAAAATATAAAGCTTTCTTCCATCTGCATTTCGTTTTAATAAGTAGCCGCAGTAGGAGATTAAAGCATGTACGGAAGAGTTTTTTATTATTTGTTTTTTTTTTTTTTAAAAAAGAGGTATTGTGAAATTGTGTCTCCTAGGCCAGCTCATACTGTGAGACATTTGTTTAGGAGGAATAATGATGAGCATGTATGCTTTGATCCAAAAGGGTGAGCGTCCAATTCCCAACTACGATTTTGACGTGTTTATCCATGCTGTTATAATTCGGTCTAAAATGGGATTTGTATCATGAATCTTCAACTAAAAAAAAAATGCGATTTTACAGATTTAAGTGACTCATTATTGATATGCATTTATGCTCGAATAGGCAATGAGAGAAGCTCACCAACAAATCATCTATTGCAGACTCAAGCAAATCATAATATTATTACGTGATTTGTAAATCATTATCCATGATTCCATGGAAAGCAAAGGGAGAGCCTAGTGCTTAGAAACGTTGTTTGTTGATAGACGAACGATAGTGGAACTAAGCCGAAAAACTTGGTTTAAAAACCCACCCGATAATCATAATTGTTCTAATTAGATAGGACATAGGGACATCGACCAGGTAGTTGTTAAGCTTGTGGCCATATGTCCGCACTGATAAGAGAGTAAAAGTTTTGTTTTTATTTTCCAGATGAAGTGGACCTGAAACTGTGAACTAATTCGTGAATGTTAAGCAGTATACAAACCAAGAAAAGTAGTACGGTAAATAAGATTAATCTCGTGTTGCAGTTTCGAAAGTGATATCTAAAGAAGAGTACAACCGGTGATTTGCAATGAGATCTCCCAAAAAAAAGGGCGGTTGGAGATGGCTATTACAAAATTAATGTGTAACTTTGACCGCGCTGTCATGTCCATACGTCACATCTTCAACTCAAAACAACTTCACGTAAGAACCAACGGACAAACGGCTAGTCTCATGTCTAGACAAAGCTTTACATCATGTAACTCCAATAAAATTTTTAGTAAGAGAAAACAAAAAGAACGCTTAATCCAATAATCATCTATTACGGTCATGTATCCAAAAAAAAAGTAGAAAAGAGCATAGATCAATATCTCTTTGCTTTGTTTTGGGAATCAAACTGTAATCATCCTACTATTGATCTCAATGAGGATGGGTAGAACGCTTCCTGAGCTCGTTAATCCTTTCATATGTCGAAATTCATTCTCATAAGCTCACCTTTGCTAGCATCAAGCGGCTTTGGTAAGAACCCTCGATGAAGGTCTTTGGCCGTCCTAAGGAGAAGCGGTATATCCGAGCATAAAGTAAGCTGAAGTAACAATAGAAGGCCAAATCGGCCCATCACATCCCATGAGAGTTCCCAGAATGTAGCCTCAATGAAAGGCTGCTGTTTGGACCACCATGTAGGCCCAACCCGCCGCACAGCTCACGACGACCAGTGCCTCCGCCTCTGGTCAATTCTCCGCCTTTGCTGCTCATATCTCCAGCTCTCGCCTTTCAGGATCGTTAGGGTCTGCAAATCGAAGGTTTCACTAGCTCTGAATGGCCTTAGCTACCTGTAATCAAAAGAACTTTGGAAAAGAAAGGAATGTTGCGGAAACTTAAAAACTAAGCTCAATTTACTCGCCCATTAATAACAGACCAAGATATTTAATTTTAACTTCAAAGCCGTTCAACAACACAGAAACGACCCAAGGCAAACACCGAATATTAACGCATGTGACAATGTATGCAATCGTCCGAGAATCTAAGTAGACACACATAGACGAGACAATATGACATGACACCAAATAAAATCTAGTAGAACTAATTGTTCATTGCTTGAAGTGAAAAGAAATGATGCATTAAACAATCTAATAATAGAGTATTTGAAAATCAAGAATAGGACAAAAAAAGAAACCCAAATATGACTAAATAAGTATGATAGATTGTGAAATGGACAAATTGAGGATAGATGATGGTGATTTAATAATTGCTTGAGGAAAGGTCATTTTCTTGCAAAGTTAATGAATTTAAACAACCATTTAGAAAATTGGGTGATGCAAGCAATCAAATTTCTACAACGTATGTATGTGACCCATTCTCTCGATGCGTGACAACAACCATCTAATTTCACGAACATATATTCATGTGTGATGTCCAATACCATTCTTCCAAACCATAAACACAATTTAATTGCAGAGTGAGCATTAGTAGTAACCAAAAAAACGAGTTCGACAATTTATCTAAAGTAAGATATCCAACCTAATAAATTGACGAGGATAAGTTATAATCGTAATTTCTTTATGTGTGATTACTAAAACTTAAAGGTCTAGATACTAATATTAGATAAACAATTATTTTGAAATCAAACAAGGAAAATGTTGGAAAACCTGATTGATAAATTACTAAAAATAAAATAAATCACTTTGCAAAAACAAGAAGCTATGATTCAGACACATTATTTTTCAATTCAAGTGATTGTTTTTTTATTTTTGGTGAAAAAAAATCAATTAAATTAAAAATTGAAGTAAAAAATCCTTTAAAAATGAATGAACATTGAAAATGTATTGTTAATTTTTGAAAGAGATGATTGTCTTCCTCAACTTCATCTCCATTTATCCTTTCATTTTTAGATCCCAAAAATCTGCAATAATTAATCGTGGAATTAATTCCAGATTTTTGGGGCGATAAATTTGAAGATAACAGTAATAATCCTCCCAAAAAATGCCACTCTCTCCCAATTTTTGCCTGTCAATAATTTCCAGCCTCCTTCCTCCCTCTATTTTTTTCCCCTAAAAAATTAAAATAATTTTTTTTAAAAAAAAATCCGCAGTGTGGTTTCCAGGTAGCAGTCGAAGAAAGGATAAAAAAGATGTCAAAGTGGAAGCGCTTGTTATAGATCTGGCGTACCAATGTTTAATTCCCTGTTCAAGAAGGACAATCACCGCTCCACAAAAACAACACACATAACAAAACTCATCAGTTTCCTTTTCATCACACTTTATCAATCAATCAATCAAAATCACATGAAATTAGGTATCATGTAATCAATTAAAATTAAATTAAAACGGACGAATTTGAATGAATTGAATGAGAGAAGAAGATGATGAATTAACCAACCTCATGAGGACGAAGGCAAACATTGTTTCCCAGAAAATAACGACCCAGAATCATCCAGCGTTTTCGCGAACGACAACGCTTGCTCTTTGTTCCCACCGCAACTCTCCTCGATTATCTCATGTACTCCTTGTACCCAACCCAATCTCTCTCCACCTCTGCGAGCTTCTCTCTGATCGTCTCCACCTGCGACGCTCGCAAGCACTCTCTTCACCTCACATCGAAGCCCCGCCGCCCGCGTCCTCCGCTCACCGCCGTTATTCGGGGTCAGGCAGCGACAACAGCCCGCTCAGCCGATGTTATGCTTCGCAATGTTCATCCCTTCAGCTTCTCGGCGACGCCTTCCCGTTCGGGGGAAAATCGGAGGCCCGCCGCGGAAGCCGCGTTGACGACTGATAAAAGGCCGCGCTGCGTGTTGCGCTTCATGCCGTAGAGCTCCGGTGGCTCGGACGGTGGTTTCGCCGCCGTATTTTCTGGAAACAGTTGGGTGAGAATCTGTACAGGTTGAAGTAGCCTCTGAACTAGCGTCTTTCTTGAACGCCATTGTTGTTTCTTTAAGAATTTGAGTGATGAAGAAGAAGAATGAATGTATGAAATGATAAGAGATGCAAATTCACTGCGTCGATTTTTTTTTTTTTTTAAATTTTCGAGATCCGTATGAATGAAACTGAAAGGGAAGGTTTGAATGGAATTGCTGGGTAGGCTTGAAGATATATATATATAGTGCCATGCGGTAGGAAGTTATTTTAGGTTGAGACACCCAACCCCACGTTTTATTTAATTATTTATTTGTACTTAAAAATAATTTTGACGAAAATTAAGACGGAATTACAAAGCATTATAATTAAGATTTCAGTAATATACGAAAATTAAATGGGAAGATTCTTTGGTGGATCAGTTTAGATAGATAATTAGATATCACCAGATGAAAACCAAAAATCAAGTTTTAATCTACTCAAAAATACTACTAACGGTCTGGATTTGGTCTGAATAAGTAACGCCAACTTCACCTTTTTTGGGTAAGTGGTTCTTAATTATTTTATTTTTTGTTTTTTTTCATGTAAATATTTACCTCCCTAATCTTATTGTTGTCGAATTAAAATGAATGGGAATACTTTTTATAATCTACACGACGATGTTGACAAATAAGATTTCACGTGAGCTGGTTGAAGTTTACGAGTGTAGTAGTGTGATTAGTTTTTTATTCATGTACACGTGTTAGGCTGATAACTTGCCAGCCCCACCGTCTGATTAACTGTGTTTATCATGATGCTGACTCTCACCGTTGATTAAATTTTACGGGGAGAATTGTTCATGTTAAACACGTGTGACGAAGGGAACACAGGTCAATGACGGAGGAGTAACGTATGAGTGATCACAGGATAATTCTCATTTCATTTTTATAAAATATTAATAAACATATTTACAAATAAAATGCTCGAAAAAGTATGACGTGGAATATTGAAATGCTGACGAGGATAAATGAGAAATAGAGACAAACGGATAGTTGGCAGCTAACCTAAGAAATGAAATTAATTAATTTGGCTAATTTTTGTGGGACGAAATAATTAAATTATTTAAGCTGTTTTTTGTTTTTAAAAATTCAATGCCATTACGCAAACGTGTCGCCAACATATCTCATATTTATCTGGATCTTTGTCTAATTTTTCGACCATAATAACAATTATGTAAATTATCTTCACTTGCACTACAATTAAAAGAAAAGAAAGAAATAAAATTGGGTGTGAATATTTTTCCCTATTATAGGAAATTGAGATCACCCTTCACCAACACTCATCGCCGCGTATTTGACAATTAATTCTATATGTCATGTAAATTATTCCATTATTTTTACCTTATTTGAAAATTCAAAACCACCCTTATACATTTTAATATGACCCTATATATTAGGGAGTGTTCCACCTTGACATTTTAAGGTAACATTGCTGTATAAAAATAAGTTAAACGGCTTTTTCATGATAATTATATCATCGTTCGGTAAGGTAAATTTTTACATGGTTCATCTTGTAAAGATATTAAAATGATAAAGATTATTGGGAGTTATAACGGGATTTGAATGGGTTACCATGATAAACATACATTACAATGAGTTGCCTGTTAAACAATAGAATATTCTTTGCTAAGCACCAACATTGTGCCCTCTCTCAACACAAAATTTTCTTTATTCTTTTTCAAGAGCTCCCAAGCACACATAACAAAAGAGCTAACAATGGATTTCGCTTTCATAAGCTCTCCAAGTTATTAATTTATAAGTTTCATATTATAAGGGATACGTGTTGTTTTCATGTTGCAAGAGCTAGCCCTCCCATTGCTCTAGGGCAAGAGCATCATTTCAAGGTGCTCTCCATGAAGGTGAATTGGAGAGCAATTGGATAGCCCCATTGTTGGGTTAGAGACGCAGAGTGAGCTCTCCAATTTTCTCTCCTATGAAAGCTTGTAGGAGAGCTCCTTGGAGAGCACCAATGTTGGTTGCTCATTAGACAAAAGCTAACAATCGCTCTCCAAGATAAAATTATTAATATGAAAATAAACATGAAAGGATAAATTATTAATAAATGAAAATAAACATGAGGAAAAAGTTTGGAACCGTGGTTTTAACCCCACATTTGATCCATGTGGTTAGAGGTTCGAATTCTCATACTTTCTTCCCTTATAAATGTACCACTTTTGTGGCTCATTCACAACAAAAAATAAATGGAAAAAACATTAATTACATCACGAAAAATAAATGTACTCCGAGTGTGTTCTCCCTTGTGGTTCGCCCTTGTAATTATTTAATAATAAATTTGTTGTTTTTACATGTGGCTTTGGACACACATTAAAAAAAATCATTAATTTTAAAATCTACTCGTATTTATATTTAGCTCTTAACTAATATCCGYAAGCTCTCGTTAGCAATGTCGTAATAATAGTACTAAATTTGTTTTTGTTTTAAAAWTTCAAAGCCACTCACGCAAACGTGTCGCCACATATTCTCATATACGAAGTATATCCAAGACTTCTCACGCAAATCAAACTTCACTTGGAAAGAAATAAAACTGAGGTGTGAAATTATTTTCCTTGTTATTAGGAAATTTGAGACTCTAGATGTTATCAGTCAGTAATCACCAACACTCATCGCCGCGTATTTGACAATTGATTTCACCTAAATTACTCAATTATTATTACCTCATTTCAAAACTTCATTCACAAAATACGATGGCCTCCTTCATACACTTTATATACGATAACCGATTAGATCGAAGTTACCGGTAAAAGCTACTTTTTCCCAACGATAGCATGATTAACATGTAACATTTTTAATTACTAAATTCTCAATATCAATCAATAGAAGAAAATACAACCGTTGATATTACTGAACACTGATATTGAAAAATTTAGTCTTGATAACTAAACGCCTAGAACCTATACCATCGCTACCTACTAGTGTTATCGATAGTTCGATACCCATTAACTCAACCATTAAACGTTACTCACACCGCGGAACACGCCTTTGATGCAAATACTTGGGAAAGCAAGAAATCGAAGAAGAGTTAAAACCTTCACCAAATGAGTACTAACCAGTAACTACCACTTTCTCAATCAAGTAAGGAGGTAGTTGTGATATGGGGACGGTTAAACACTCCAAATAAACAAAAAATAAAAATAAATTAAAAATAAATTTGCATGCAAATGCAATATAACGTTGCCCTCATTTTGAGTTTGGGATGACAGATGGGATAGTGCCCTAGAGATTGTGCCCCCTTTGTCACTAACTCACAATATTCTCATAAATCAGCAAACTGCATATTGCTTCTTTGCCAAATTTATTTTATTTATTTTATATAAAAAAATATTTGCGAGTATTTAGTGGCTTATGGCCTGTTTGGTCATGGTTGTAATAAGTGGTGGGTGATGGTTTTCTTTATCTCTCCCTATCTGATATTACTTTTTATGGGTGTCTTATCTCTTCTATGTTTTAGGTTTCTTTCCTTCTATTAATCTTACTTATCTTTTACGCATCATGTCGTTCGCTTTCCCTGGTAAAATTCGGGGGGGTAATTTTTCTTTGGATTTGCTTATAATAAAGTTCTTAGAATTAAATACCAAATGAAAAATGACTTAGATGATCAATTTATTTTGGGGGTGATATTATAAGGCTATTAGATTGCAAATTTTATCAAAAACATTATTTGACCTGTTGATTTATTTGATTTTGTGATTCGTTATTTATTCTAACTTGTTTAGGGCGTGATTTGTAACCTAAGTAGGAATAAATAAATGGTTATAATGCACATGCATTCGCGTTTAGAAACTGATTTTATTATATGTTTTGACGTAAGCTTGTAATTTTTACGTTTCACTACACTCTTAATAAATGTCGATTTGGCTTCATACATAGAAAAAGACCACGAATATATAATGTAATTTGGCTTGCCAATGCCGAAAATATATGTGATTACACAAAGTCGTACAAGCAATTATGCAATTAATGTTAGTAGTTTTGCAAAAATAAGAAGTAATAGTAGAAGTAAAAGTTCATAATATAAGAAAACGTGCTTAGTTTTTATTTTAAATCATTTAAATTGTTTAGAAGAAAGCCTAGGAAACTTACGATGCAAATCACAAAATATATGAAAAACGTCCAATAAGCTAGCTCATAAATCCTATAATGAAGCAAACCTACATAATCTACAACTTTCAACAGCTTTCAAAATATATACAAAAACATGTGTTCATAGTTTACCATTGCAATGCACACTCCCTTATATGAGTTCATAGTTCCTTCCTTACTTATATTTGTGTCCATGCGATCTATTGTATAACGTCAGATCACCTCATTTATCCCAATTACCTTAGAAAATATATGCATGCGTTTTACATCGTCGTAGTATGATTCTTCGCTTTAGAGAACTCTAAACTTAGTACTTATCCAAATTTAACTACAAAGTGGGTAAAAAGTTACTTATCGTTATCCCTTGCATAATTGGCCAATTTCCAATAGTTTGTACACTATATTTATTTGACCGATCACCCTTAATTCATATGAGATTAAGGTGTTATTTACCCTCAATTTTATTTTATTTTCAGTTTAATTTGTTTTTCAAGAATTTCTCCAGATAAAAGTAAACGGACCCTAATTATATATTACTAAGCGAATTGTAAGTGTGATTAGCTTAGTTCGATCAAAACTCATTAGTATTATTTCTCGAAGCGTCCTTGGGAAAATTGTTTAATCTAGATTTAGGTCCAATTCCCATAAGCCATTGAGTTGGTCGCACATAACTCCTCCTCTAATCCAGCACTGGACAGGCAAGCAATATATATAGCAAATATAGTCATATTTCAAGTATAAGCAAGTAGGATCATATAATATATACAAGTAATTCAAATTGATCTCGAGAAATTTAATGGGTGTTCATCCAATTACAACTGGAGATAAGCAAAGATAGTTATTAGTACTTGTTTTTGAATGACTCAAAACGATGACAGGTTCTGCTTATAAATTCTTTGCTTTGTCTTTGATCGTTTGTATATTTAATTGGAGTTGGATAATGTTCAATTCACCCAAAAAGGGCAAAAACCAGTTGCCTTAATGTTCTGTTAATTTTGATCCACTACTCAATTTAGCATACCCCTTTTCTGATCTTCCAGAAGGTATATTGTAGTGCATCATTGTATGCCACAATAACTTAGTTGAATGCAATCAAGACAAGTTTAATGATCTTTTATATGACATAATTTAGTGACCTTTATATCAATATAGTGAAATAATTTCAATTTACCATAATAATAGTGACAATATGATATATCAATAAACGTATCCATAAGACATGATATCCCATACCTACTCTGGCGCTGTCCCCAATTAAAGTATAAAAATAGCTCAATTGGATCATATATTACAACCCAACAGACATGCCTCATCCATATCAATTCAATATCTCTGATTAGCAACACATGATAAATTTAATTGAGTGTGCCTCTTATCGAAGGGAACTGAGCTAACTTATGAACTACTTTGTGCCAATATGCCACCTTATTTGGCCGTGTGGAAATATAAGAACTTACAATTGCGATCTGCGTTTGAAAGATCACACATTCTTATTAGGTGCCTTGTACTTAACTATTTAGCTCAGAAGTCGTGGTTTTGTCACAACAGAGAATCTGCGTTACAAAAGGTTGCTATTACCTTATTCCCTGCGAATTAAATCGATAACTCGACTCATTCGGATATTATATGAAGCAAGACTCGTGTAACAAATAACTCTATAAGATGCCAATGCAGACAAACTGTCCATGAATTACATCCCATCGACACACAATTAAACTTGCAAGATCGATAGCCGTATATCATGCCCCAGTGCACTACTCATTGTTTAAAATATGTTACACTTGATGATCCACAAAAATCAACTAGTTGCATCAAGTAGGCGTTCGCCACTATTCTTCAAGGCTAATAACTGTCTAAATTCTAACTCCGTTGTCGTAGATGCAGTGCTATTTCACGATCAATCGAAAACACAACGACTTTTATTGATTTTTACAATACTTAGTTTTTTATTTTTGCAACATCACACATTTCAGTCAGCTGTTATTCTGTAAATTTATCCTCCCAGGTTACATACCGTAAATATCTAGTTTTCCATCCATACGAATAATTATCCTTTACACAAAATTAACATGTATACAAAATGGGAACGTGCGTATAATCTAAGACTAGCGATTATATATCTTCATACCTTAGAAAACAATACTGAACGAGACTACAACTCCGACTATATTATCTGACCGTAGTACGATTGACAAATAATGATGATGTACTAACATAAATGTGTTTCGCCCATGAACATTGACCGATATGCTAAATGATAACGACACTTACTTTTAGATACTCCATTTCAGAAAGGCACATACTTTCGTCTACGATCAACTATTTTATTTTGTTCCACCTTACCTCAGGCGTTCCAATAT
>SNQN01001351.1:0-39753 GCA_008642245.1 Bassia scoparia
TACAGAGAGAAAGAGGATTTTTAAAAAAAAAATTTTTTTAACCCAAATTTTAAAAAAAAAAAAAAAAAATATGAAGCCAAAAAAAAGCGTCCAAAAAAGAGACCCCCACAAAATAAATCCCTCAATCAATCCATGTCTTTTTCTTGGCTGAAAGAGCAATAACAAAACCCCCTTCAATCGAAATATTGCCCCCACTGGCCCCACTTGTCCCACAAACAAAGTTATCTGCGCTTTTAATATTTCTTTTTCCCTTATAACAAAAGCATTTTGATGGCTTCCTCAATTCTTTTCTTTCTCAATTTCGAGAAAATCTAAATTTGAAGAGAGAGCAGTAGAAGACGACGACGAATGAAGAATTGAAGGTGCTGGTTACGACAGCGGTGGTTTGTTGTAGTGGCCGAAAATGGCGAGTTCGAGTGGTTTTTGGCCGGGCACGGGGATGATTCTTTGCGATGTCGAAGCAGATGTCGCGTGCTTCCCCACCCGTGGTTGAAATCGACGAAAGATTGAGAGTGTTCCTGATTGGGGAGTAAAGGCTGTGATATGTAAGCAGAAGAGGGCTCTGCCTACACACGCACTTCTTCAACTCCGGTTTGCTTTCATTCGCTGCCGATTCCTTCCGGGTTTGCGAATTGAGGTTGAGAATGAATACAACCTAGAGTTGTTGGAGGTTCAATTTTAGGGATTTGTTTTTATTGTAGTGTGTATGGTTGAATTTGATTGCACTTGTTGAGTTAGAACTATGAATCTATTCGTTGGTTAAAAAATTAACGAACCTTATGAAGATTAGATTAAGAGGAGAGATGTGATTTAATCATGGTGATAGAAAGAATTGAATTGTTGGTGGTTTCGTAGCGTGTGCTGATGGAAAATTTTCAGCAAAAAACATTTCGCCAGACAAAATCAAAATCAGCGACAGGAGTGAAGAAAGAAGTATTAGAAGAACACTGGGCAAAAAATGAAAACACATAAAAGCGAAACAGGTAATATTGAGAAAATTATGCAAAAATGGGACCACATGCTGAGACGCCGGAAAGTGCATAGAAATGAATAACAATCGTGGGCCCCACGCTGATATCGGAAGTGGTATTTCAGCCAAATGAAACCAACACTGGGTAGGGATTTCTAAATGTCTTTTTGGGAAAAAAGTGGGTAGTCTTCTTTTTTTTAATAAAATGAAATGTGTGCTAGTTTTTTTCTAAAAAAGTCAAAATGTGGTAGTTAATAGCGCAAAAAAATCCAAAAAACAAAGATACACCAATATTTTTTCCCTCCTGTCGATGAAAATGTGCAAAAATTAACTTAAAAATTGAAATTTTTTAATGAAGCCAAATAAGGCCATTAGGAATTGTATAACCGTTCTTTTATATTAACGTAGTCTTTCCATACATGTCTCTGCTTGGGATTAGTAGTAATAGATATTACATTGGAAATTTTGTTAAAAGTTTAAAATGTTAATTGGCAGCGCTTTATTTTTTTCTTTTTCTGTCATATTACTTTTATGCTCTTCGAGTAAGTTTATGCACGAGATTGCGTTGTAGATTTATTTCTATTTTTAACTAAAAACTACATTTTCCCTCTGTTTAACTAAATTACTTGATGAATTTTTTTTTCCAAGATTAAATATTTTTTATGTAACTTTTTCAAAATGTTAATTGTTTAACTCACCCAAATTACTGCCAAATTTATTGTTGAATTGAGGTTGAAAGTCGTTGTGGTGTGCATTTTTATTTGTGTAGAAGCTGGCCAATCGAATTGGATAATATTGGATCGAATTATTTTCGGATCAATTAGAATCAGACTAGGTTCGCGGCTGAACCAGACCAAATTTGAATTCGGATATCGTTTGTTGATCATTGTATCTTTTGGATCGGATAATTTTCGGATATCGATGAGTACAAAAATTAACATTTTATATCTTGGGCCATATTTAGATAAACTTTTCAAGATTGGATCGGATCGGTTCGGATGTCGGTTCCATCGAATTCGGATCAACAAATCGGATCATTCATCTTTAGGACAATCGGACCGTGCGCATTTTAGATGCTTTGGATTCAGACGAAAAATTCCAGGTCATATTTGTGCGAATGTCAATGTGAAATTTGTTTGTTGTTTGAAAGAATTGTAAAATTGTATTTTTTGAATGAATTACTACATTCATAAGGATTTTAAATTATTTTTTATTCCAATTTAATATTTAGTAAAAAAATTTGTTCATCTGACACTTTTATTTTGCAAAGATTTTATTTTGCGTGTGTTTATTTAGTGAAGGGAAGGGGTAGATGGGTAAAACTCAAGGTGGCCGCCGCCCCTTATTACGCCACCTCCTCCCATCCCTTATATTAATAGAGGATTTAATTTGTCTATATAATTGGAAGTTGTTTGATGTCAAAAGGAGTTTAGACATTTATTTGGTTCATGCTGGCCTTCGTACGACACTTTGTGGCTTAAACAGAACTATGAGTTGGCTGCAAAGTTACAACCTAAAAACACCAACTAGGGAATCAATTTGAAATCTCATTAATGAATAACATCAAAACTAAATAACCCATTCAGAAAAATATTGATCTGAGTCTGTTAAGAAGTCTATATAATTAAGACATTGAATGATATAGACTAGTTGCAGCATGGATTATAATATGATAAATCTTGAAAAATCTGTAAATAACTATTAAAAAGGAGGCATGGGACCTGGACGTTATTCCTTCTTCCCAACTGCTTATGTGTCACTATATTGTGAAGTTTCCCGCCTAAAAATGTATAGCAAGCCAAAACCTTTCTTGTTTGTTCTTTAACGCTATAAAATTTATTAATAATTTGATTTTCCAACCTAAAGTTTCCACTATGTAATACGTAACCCATTAATTTTACATATGCTTCCACTTAAACATTCCCGTTTTGCTTGTATTTTACCAAAAAAGAAAAACACATCCCAATGCTTTTATGTTTAGTCTATGCTTAAACTTTCCTATTTTCTAATAAAAAAAGTAGTTTTCTCTTTTTTTAAAAAAAACAGATTAATGCTTAATATATTTTGACCTTTTTAAACTAAAAAAAAAAGCAATTTTGGTAACATAGTATTCCCGTAATTCGTAAAGGGGTCATTCCTTTGTGCGCACTTGTGCTAATAACCAAGGCTAGAATCATTGAGAAATTTTTAAGCAGATTAAATAGTCTCTTAGCAATTATTGGAATAATTTTAAAAGGTTTTAATGTTTCATTCCATAGACCTTGTGACTTTGTGTCCATAAATAGAACAATCCTTTCATATGTTGAGTTGAAGTATTTGTGGGCTTATAATTAAACCTTTTCGTTTAAATTTTCATTCATATTTTTTTATGACACGAATCACATTCATACTTCATATTTTATACTCTTCTACATATTTTCTACCAAGTCTAATGTGTTTACTTTATTTATACATATCATATTTAAAAAAAAAATATATCATTCGATATGTAAAATTAAACATGTCATATTTTATATGATTCTTCTTAATAAGCACTTTCTATTGTTAAAATTTTACCTAATATACAATTATAGGAATGGGTGTCATAAATGTACTTTTTTTTTTGCAAGACATAAATGTACATTGACAAATATGTATTGTTTAAACCCACATAATTTTATAATACCTAATTAGTGTTTAGTTTATTTCAGAATTTTACTATTCACCTTAGTTTTTTTTAATGAGATATAAAGATCATAACCTTACTTGGTACATATTTTACGATATTACTTCTTCGTTACATTTTATTGGCAACTTTTAGTATTATTTGAGTGAGGTAAAATTTTCAAGTGTTATCAATAAAACGTAACGGAGTGAGTGCCAAAAATTGCCTAATACCAATGATAAAAAAATTTATACAATAAACCATGCAACGCACAGACGCTAAACTAATTACACAATATAATAGGATCAACTGATCAATTAAGTTAAGGGACAAAAAATATATATAAACCACAATATATCTTAGAGACAATGCTGCTTATAATTAACCTAACTAGTTGTACCTACTCGTAATTGAGGAATTGATGATATATATTGTCAGAAACCATGTCAATTATAAAATGAACAGTAAGAGGAAAAAAAACTATGCATAGCGCAGTATATATTAGAGCGATAATAATATGAGTGATGATAACAAATATAAACAATGCAATGAACAGGGGCATGGCTGAGCCGGCGCAGGGCCTCGAAAAATAAGGGGCCCCAAAATAGATTATTTGTATTAATTGATGCAACTTGGTAGCATAAAAGAAGGATTGGTTYAGTGGATAAATCATTTGGTCTTATTTTTGTAGATCTTAAGATCGAACCTTTGTAACAACAAAAAGTGTTTTGGGCCTCTTTTTCAGTGTAATACATGCATCACCTGTAGTCTACTACTCTTCCTTCCTGTTTTTCCGCCTCTTTTCTATCAAAATACAAGAAAAAGCTTCATTAAAAAAAATCATTTCATCCTCCTCNGCAAAAAACCAGGACCTCAAAAAAGGAAAATGAAAACAGGGAAGTAACACAAGAAATGATGAGTAAAACACAGAAAAAACACAAATCAAGATCAAAATGCAAAAAAGGTGGTGCATAGCAGTTGACTAACAAGCAAGGARGAGTGCACAGTCGACGATGGAGACTAACAGTAGGCAGTCTAGGTACTGCAATGGATGAAGCAGGGGAAGGGATCCACAGTAGACAAGATGGAGAGAGAAAGAGAGGGGAAGAAGCTAATARYAGAGGAKAAGTAAAGGAGCAGGTAGAGAGCACAAATAAAATTATACAAAGGAGAAGAATACCATAATCAACACYAATAAATAAAATAATACCAGTAGTGGGTAGGAGGAAGGCAACACAAGGACATGTGTCCCTCCTACCATTAACTGAAGCAGAAGAACAACGCCAAGTAGACAAGTGTGCATGCCAGACAACCAAACATGGTATAGAAACACCTTTATAAAATGGAGGACTGAACAAGATCAAAGGGAACAAAGTAGTAACAATCCAAGAAAAAAGAAATAAGCAAATCTGTAAAGAGATAACAAAGGGGAGCAAACAACACGAGAACAACCACAATAGAATACCCATAAAATACAGAATAAACAAGTTGCCAGTCCAGAGAAATCTAGAGAAAAAAAAACAAAGAATAGAAGGGGAGAGAACACAAGCCAAATAAGTAGGGGAGATAACACAGGCCAAAGAAGTAGGGGAAAGACAAATCATAGCAAAAAAATCCAGCAGCAAGAGTAAGAATCGCAATAGAAACAAAATTAGGAAACAGATATAACAAACAACCAAAGAAGAGGACAGTAGAGGACCAGCAATAATAATTAATAACCCAAACAACCGAGCAACAGTACTCAAAAAACCAACCGCCAACACCTCGGAATGTAGATCGAAGCAGGAACAAACAGCAGATCCAGGGAGGCCACCACCAGGAGGGTTGTGCGAARACCTTTAAACACAACCASAAGCACAAAGAAATTATAATGAAAAAGCAAAACCAAGTCACGAATCGACTGGGAAAGAAGATCCCAGGATAAAGCCATAATAGTAACCAAGATCTCAATTCTGAATACTCAGAAGTCTGTTCGGGGCTAGGGTTTAGGAGAGGGAAAGGGGGGAGGCTGTGGAAGGTAGAAAAAGGGAAAAAGGGGAGTTTTGAAGGTTGTCGTGAGTGGGAATAGTGTACTTGGGTGGGTGGTGTTTGTAAATCGGAGCAAGAAGAGGGGGACCAAAGGTGGTTTCGTCGAAGCTTGCGAAGAAGAATAGTGGAAAGGTGAGGTTTATGGAGGCTTAGGCGGTTGAGAAGTAGGCTTAGTTGGTGCGAAATAGTGTAGCGGTGGTTGCGGAAGAGCAGGGAGAGGTGTATGGGTCGTCGGAGCAGGTGGGGAAGCAAGTAAGTAGAGGAGGAGGAGTCAGGGGAGTAGTGGTTGGTGGGTGAGCTTTTTCGTTTGAACGAATGAGGACCCAGCAATTCCCCAGCATATGGGCTTTCTCCCTTTGCAAGAGACTTTCCATGATTTCTCTCAAAAGAAGTCTTGCCTACTTGTAACTTTGGACTTACGTATCATATCTTATTGTTTCTACAATGCTAAAAAATTTAAAACAAAACAGACCAATTCAGCCTTTTAAGTCAGGTAACACACATGTATTTTTTCAAATATGCCGATACAAAATTATCATTTTCTTTTGATTTTTAAACGCTATTTAATTTTCTTTTGAAAGAAAAAAAGAATTTATTCAGTAACCACACAAATTTACACTATATGCAATGAAATATCAAAGTAAAACGAACAACTATGTTACAAGCAAGACAGAATATGATAAAGCTGAAAACATGTGAACATCACCCCTTTAGCTTTTCCTCTTATAGTCTGGGCCACAACGACCCTTAGACCACTTACAATGAAGAGGATTTTTTTCCTCAAATTGTAAAAGTTGAGGAAATAATAAAAAATTGCTTCTACAACAATGAGGACCAATTCCTCAAATAAGAGGACTCGTAATATGATGAGCTTGCCGAGGAAGAGTAACTTTGCACAGTGGATTGTAGGCCCCAAGCTAGGCGGTCTCAAAATATTTTTTTTTTTGCTTTTCAACGTACCAAACGACGAGGTTTGCGATGGACCTGAACTGACCCACTCCCAATGCATCGTTTGGATGTTTGAAAAGCAAAAAAAAAAAAAATATAAGGAGCCACTGGCTGCACATCAGCCACCAGTCATGGGCTGCCACGCGTAAAGGGATATGGGAGGAGCCAATCAAATTTTTCTTATTAATCTCAACGTTACAATTTTACTACACATGCGCCATTAAAAATATAAATTAAATAAAATACACGTCATATTTTTTTCTCCCTCTATAAATAGACACCCATTTTGCTATATTTGACACCTTTTTGAAAAATCACATAAATTTATTGGTTCTTATTTTCCTAAAACAAATCCTTCAATTCAAAGTATGGTAAACCCACTTAACTTAAATATTTTTTTCTGAATATTATAATTGTTTGTAATTATTATTATTCCACTTATCTTTAAAATTTCAGTCATATTTTGTGTAATTTCCAATATTCGACATGTATTCCAATTATTCGATCATTAATTAAGTATAACGTGACCCTAAAAATATTGTATTTTTTTGTCAACTAATTTTTAATCTTAATCAAGTATCGTGAAATTAATTACAAAATATTTACTAATTAACTATGGTTTATATGAAAATAAGAGTGGGATAAAAATTAATGATGATGTGTAAATATGGTGGGGTATAGGAAAAAGTAGGAGAGAGAGTAATGAGTAAATTTTTTTTATGGTTGTTGTGGAGGAAAAAGTTAAGTTGAGGACAAATTGGGTGGAAAGAGAGAGAAAGTTAGAGAGAGTAATGAGGAAATTTTTTTTTCCTCTTCATAGTATGTGCTCTTAATACTAGCTTTGACACAGTAAAAAATACAACTAATAGAATGAACACATATCTTCTTCAACAAGACCCCATAATTTTAGTTTTTGATGAGTGAGGAGTCTGCTCTTAAGGGAAAGCCACAGTATTAACCTGTGTCTAGGAACAAGAAACCTATGCCAAAGAAATCTTTGCCATCACCAGTCTTGCTCCACAGGGCAGATAGCCCTATAAAATGTCTTGATGCTATAGGAATGTGCCTGAAACTCTGTACATGCTGCCACCAWGTCTTTGACTTTGCAAATACACTTCCATACCTAACTCGAGCTCAAAGGAGCTTGATAAGCCCACCAATCATGTTGGTCAATATACTTAGAGTGAACCCATTTCACCCACAAATTGTCCTTCTTGTGAGAAATTCCCCAAACTTGCTTACCAACAGCTCTTTGRTTCCATAAAATGATATTTCTTATAATTCTAAGACCACCACCACGCTTTGACTTACATGCCTCTTTCGAGCCACTCTACTGATTTTGATAGAGTCAATAGTACATGCCATAAAAACCTCTTACAGATACTGTTAATTCTATGCAATACAAATTTGGGAAGAATGAATATTTGAGTCCAATATACGTAGATAGACATAAGCACTACATTGACTAGAAGTAATCTTCCACCATAAGACAGGTGCCTACTATTTCAAACTCGAATCCTCTTAGTCATTTTTTAATCAATAAATCAAAATCTAAGGCTTTAATTTTCTTGTGGTTGATTAGAACTCCAAGTTATTTGAAAGACAACTTTCAATGTTTAAAACCGAAAAAAGGTGCAATTCGACAAGCAATATGAGAGCTTACACAAACAAGATAAATCTCTGGCTTTCTTAGGACTAACACAAAGGTCAGTAGTTTGAGACAAGAGTTTAAGGCCACCAATCAACATACTCACAAACTGAATATCACCTTTAGAAAAAGGAGAAAATAATCAGCAAAACACAAGTGATTAATTAGTTGTAAGTTTTTACACCTTGAATGAAACCTGAATCCAAGTGTGTTTGCAATTGTAGAAAAAAAAATCCTTGGGCCATACTCCATACATAGAGTCAAGATCAAGGGGGACAGAGTGGATCCTCTTGACTTAAATCTCTCTCAGGGGTAATGACGTYACTAGGACAACCATTGAAAGCAAAGTAAACTGAGGTGTTCYGATCTAACACAAGTCATGATCATGGTAGTAAAGTGGCTAGGAAAGTGAAGACGCTCCAACATTTCTTCAATGAAATCCTATTCCACCGTATCATAAGCTTTTTTAATGTCAGTTTCATCAAGGAATAAGCAGTCTTTTGCCTTGGTCTATAAGATTTAACAAGGTCCTAATAAAGAACAACATTATTGCGAATAAATACCGACCAAAAACAAAAGCTCCATGATTCAGACTAATGACCTTTGGAAGACCATTGTTCAATTTGTCACATAAAAGTTTAATAATACATTTGTAAAGAGTTGAACAACAAGCAATTGGTCTGAATTTTAAAACCTTACTTGGAGTTCTTACCTTAGGAACTAGTGTAATAGTGGTCACATTGAGTTCTCTCAACAACTTACCAGAATAAAAGAAGTCAAAAATTGTTGTAGCSGTCTCATCACTAATGATGCTCTATACACATTAAAAACTGCTTCCAAAACCACCCAATCCAGAAGACTTTGTGGAAGGGATAGAAAATAGTGTTCTCTTAACATCGGCAGACAAAAAGGAACAAACTAGAGAGTCCTAAAGGGTAAGAGTACTTCCCTTAGTAATAATATGCATCAACACTGAAGTCCCATGAACCATGCAAGTACCCAGGAGATTCTTGTAGAATTGARTAAAAGYTATAACATCTATGGGAGAGTCCACCCAATGTCCACCCTCATTTTGAATAGTATGAATTGAATTGGTCTTTTTCCTTTTCTTAATATGTTGAAAAACTAATTGAAAGTATTCATCCCCCTCCTTGAGCCTATGAAGATTTTCCTTTCGATGAAGCATGGCATTATGTATACTCTTTACATGCTAAAAAATACCTAACCTGAGCTGCTTTCACCTTGCCAGCCAACTCAGAGTTCATAGGTTGAGCAAGAAGGTCCTGTTGGGCATTAAGAAGATCAAATATAACCAAAATTATTCTAGATTAATGATGTTCATCTTGTCCTCTCTTATCAATAGCTTTGAGCATAGCCTTTAGTCCTTTGCATTTCTAAACCACCTTGAACATTCGACAGCCACTAAAAGCTTTATCCCAACCTGCTTATACGACATCCAAGAACAAAGCATTGTAACACCATTATGAAAGCGAAAAGGTTTTAACCAATGCACATCAACATAAGATTTGATCACCATAGGGATATGGTCAAACTACTCTTCCAGTCTTCCTTAGGCATAAATTGGGCCTCCACAGACGAAAATCAATCACCCCAAGAAGAATTGATTAACACCCTATCAAGCTTAGCCATAATTCTCTCACCACCATCGTGTTTATTGTTCCAAAAAAAGAATATTCATGTAGCTTTCATGTCCTCCAATCCAAAAATAGCACAACAATCCCTCTTAGGCTAATGTCATGCTCTCTCACAGGGGCACCTCTAACTTTTTCCCCATAATGAAGAATTGAATTGAAATCCCCTACAAAACACCAAGGCTCCTAAGAAGAAGAAATGCATCTAAGAGAGTYCCAAAGAGATTCGCTACTACTACCATCATTGTGCCCATTAAAAAAATGTGCACATAAAGTTACTCCTTTATGAGAAGTAATTTTACAATGAAATAGTTGATCAGTGCATAACAAAATACCAATTGTAAAGAATTCAAACAACCTAGCAACAAAAATTCTACCATTGTAGTGTTTTTCAGTAATTTCACGAAAAGCATCTTCCCGGAAAAAACATTAAGATAAAGATCACCTATTTTCTGAGACTTCACCTGGGTCTCAAGGAGGCTTAAGAGTTTGATATTTTGGGAAGACACATATTGTCTCACCTTTATCTGTTTGGCCCTTCTGTTCTACCCCCTAACATTTCATATAAGCGTCTTATCCATCACTAGTAGGGGACTCCCTCCTCAGCTTAACAATGCCTTGTATAGTAGCACTCAACTATACCTCCACATTTGTGTTCCTTTGCTCCTATTCTTCAATCAAGTTGTTGAAAGAATTACGTACCAACCGGAGTAGGCTAAGAAATTACTATATTAGGTTTCCCATAACTAGCTTTTCTACCAGTAACTAGTTGGAAACCATYAGCAACAACAAGTTGACATACTTGCATATCAAGGGCCTTTCCTTGAGGTTCCTCCATAGGCTTGACAACCCATTTTTAGCCCCTTGCTTTCTAAATTTATTCAATTCATGACCATATCCCTTACAACTAGAGCAGACTATAGGTTTCCACTCATATTTCASCTGGTGTTCCAACACAATCCATGTTCATTTAAAAAGAAATCGTATTAGGCAGCACCTAAGACACAGAGACCTCAACCAAAACCATGAGCAAAGAATAACATGTCCTTGTTTTTGGTGGCTTGGTCAACCCTTACCATAGGTCCAACAATCCCTACAATTTTAGCACGTGAACGCTTACCCCAGTAATTGAGATCAAGTAAAGGTAGTCTAATCTAGATTCGAACAATTCTTAGCTCTTCTCGTTTAATATCCATATCCGGAGATCAGACACAGATAATAACATGCTTTGAATCAAAAAATAAAGGGGAATTACTAAGCTATCCTAGGGATACTTTATCCAGGGGTTTATTGGGAAAATTACTATAGYTAGCGTTACTTTACGRTTTTTTATATTGTTGACGGCGTGTTATGTCACAGTTATCTTTAACGGTTGCATGTTACTCAATTTGGATGGTCCGTTATTTGTCTGTATTCTACTCAATAGTTACTCTGGTTTCATTTTATCTTTCCTCTTTAACATTGAAAACTGATTCTTTCGATTTCATTTATAAGAGAGATGTTCATGTCAATGGAGATGCTTGTTAGTCGTTCATTTTCCCTGACACTTCAAGCGCGATATTGTTTTCGTCTCTTAATTCCATCAATTGCAAAATTGGAGAAGTCACAGGTGACTTATAATTACTYGATTTTGTATGATTTTTATTCTGTTGCATCGCTATTTTTGCAAATTACATGTTATTTGTATATMATTTTTGGATTAGTTTGAGCAGTGATTGTTGTTCTCTTTATTGTTCCATTCATAATTCAATTGGATCTAATCGATTTGTAGTTGTTTAGGTTTAAAATGGTTTATGGTTGTTTTTTGATTAGTTGTTTTTGAATATTAGATGTGGCTGCTAGGGTTTTATTTATTCAAAATCTGATTTTCATTATACATTGTATACATTTTTTGTTCGTTTTTAGCGCTTATTTTAATTCACTGTAAATATCGATGTATCTTATTTTCTTGCCCATTCATTCCTTGTTCATTCTTTTTCAATTAATTCATTGCTTTGGGTCTTCTTTGTATTGCCGTTTAGTTGAATACCCGTGTATTTATTGGTTCTGTGATGCTCTAATTATGATTTAAGTACAATTCGTACAAGCTCKTTTACCTTGCTGTAGTATTTGGTTAGTCTTCTGGTTTTGTCTCTGGTATTGGAACTATAATGAATTTGAATCCGTTTATGTATTCCTAATTTATTACGTTTGTTGGATTTCACTGCCTTATCACCTGACATTATTTTGTTGAACTGATAGCTTTATTTTTTGTTAGGTATGAATTTGTTTTACAAATCTAATTATTGAGTGCTGTACATAAATCCAATTCTCAGTCTAATCCAGGTGTCCATAATTTTTTTTGTTAATTTTTAATCCTCTGAATTTGATGGCTATCTGTTTGTGTTGTTCATGGGTTTGTTGTGTTGTTTCATCTCTGTAGTTTGTTTCTAAACCATTTTCTTTATTGGATAGTATGCATTGAAATATCATCCAGTACTATTGTTGTCTTGTCCACTGGTTAGGATAACTACTAATTGAGTTCTAGTAATGTTTTTACRGTTTTATGCTTGTGTGTTTCTGTAATAGAGTTTTTGTTTGATTTAGGACACAAAATGGTTGGTAACCTCCCTTTATTGATGCTGTAGTGTTAGTGGTGGACTTCGTTGTCTTGTGTGTTGCTTCTAATCGGGTTGGTGTTTGATTTACAGAGTTGAAGTGTTCCTTTGTTTCCATTGTTCTAGTATTAGGTTTGTCAACGCCATATCCGTCCACGGATGATATAGTGCAACTCTGCTTTAGTGAAATGTTGCAATAATGTTTAATTTATGTTCTTAAAAATGGTTTATTTTGTAATGTGTCGAATGAATGGTTTTGTGTTGGYTTCATTGAATCTTGGTGTAATGTGTTTTTTTATGTAGTGTATTAGGCAAAATGGTTGGAGTTGAGGAATGCGTACGATTAAAATCCTCACTGGATGTGAATCGGTCATTTGATGAATTGGAGTGTAGTAATGAAGTTTTTGAGACGGATTCACGTCCCATCTACACGGATTCAGTTAGATGCATGCCCGGCAATAAGGTATTTTTGTTATAATTTAGCGGACTTTAATAATGTTATTGTTGTTAACTTATATGTTGYCATTTTTTAATTGTAGCGTAAGCGTGGATCTGTTGATGTGGGTGGCGATCGATGCCTTGTTTTGTATGATGTATGTTCTTGCTCGAACTGTTATCTTTTTTATCTTGTCTTTTTAACATGTATTCGGTCCAAATTTATTTATTTGACATAGTAATATGTTGGTCATCTAGGACTCCTCTGAAAGCAGGGGAGGTGCAATCAWAGTCTCTGGAAGTGTGTTGCGAATGAGGTCTGATTATTGTGAGAGGGTTAGTATTTTTACTAAATTTGCTGTGATTTGTCTAGGTTTTTAGTATAATTTGTATTAGTATGATTTGTAAACGTAGCTATACATGTAGTTGTTCTTAATGTGCAGGCCCCGAATGTCAAGTGTAAGGTTGAACAGTTTGGTAAGTTGTTAGGGTCACTTGACGATTTGAAGAAATCCTGGGTTCGTGAAATGGGATTTGATGGATTGCTTTATATGGTRGGATTGAAGTTGCCTAAGGAGTTGTGCTATTGGTTAATGACTCGTATTGATCCCGTGAGAGAGCGATTGAATGTAGGGGGAGTAAGTTTTAGAATTTYTTCAAATCAAGTTAGGTGGGTGTTAGCAATACCTAAGGGTGACACTCCTGTTCCATCCGAATACGTTTCGAATGCTTGTTATAGTCGGGTTTTGGAGTTGGAACGGTGCTATGGTCAAGAATGGAGGTTTGTTRAGGGTCGGTCAGGACGTGTGTTGACACGGAAGGGTTTAGYTGTGAGTCCTGTTGTGGTGGATAGGTTAAGTGCTAACTTTGAGGTCGATGAGAAGGATGAGTTCAAGGCCTTATTTTTGATGGCTGCTTTGGACATGGTTTTATGTCCCACCCAATGTAATCGATTTCCCAAGGAGCTTCTTCCAGCACTTAGTTGCGCTGTGGATGCTCGGTCATACGATTGGTGTGCGTTAGTTTTGCAGAAATTGATGGCGAGTGTCAAAAGATTTGCTGCTAGATTTTATGAAGATGGATATGCCATGGGGTGTGGAGGGTGCACTTTGTTTATTGCGGTGGGTTTTGTTTTCAAATTAAATACTATATGTTTTTTATTAGCTGTCCTCATTATTGTTTGTTGACGTGCTTGTTCTTGTTGGATATGATCTGCAACAGATTATGTACCTTGATCGTCTGAATCGCAATGGTGTGCTTTGGGGTAAGGTTCCGCGTATTAAAGCATGGAGCGATGCAGAGGTACAGAAGGCTTGTGATGAAGATCGGTTAATTGAAGATGGTGATTTTGGAGCCCTAGGGGTTAGTATTTTATTTGTCATATTAGTATTTTGAGTTTGGCTGTTGTTTCAATCTACCAGTTTTTTTATTGTGCTGTTTTTGTTTTTGAAAATGTTAGGTTTTGGATATTGCTTACGGTGAGATCCATCCATATGATGCTAGAGACGCAGAATATCCCTTAGACATTCCTTCCGTTGAATGATGGTTGTTGTTAATTTTTTGATTCGATAAATGTATCCTAAACTTTTTTCAAGTCCTCCTGTAATTTATGTATTTTTATGTACTTCAAATTTTTTTTCCAGAGTTTCTATGTTGGCCCGCTGGCTACGGCGTGTGTTTTAAAGCCGCTGGTAGATTGTATTTGTTTGTTGTTTGTGTCTTTYAATAACACGTAAAGCACTGTGTTAGTTGTGGTTGTAGTTGYTTAATTGCGACTTTGCCAAACCATAGAGAATACAGAGATAATTCATATTTACTTTTACTTTAATATGTTTTATCTGYGTGGTATTTTATTTTTAATTCTAGTTTTGTACGGTTTCACTATTTGCACCAAGCAGCTACCAGTTCAGAATCTGTAATCTTGTAACATTTGTTTCTTATATAATTTYGCTTGATTGGCAAACATTTATTACATGTATGCTGTTTGTTGTTAATATTTTTGTATTTTCACAATAGTGTTAGATTATAATTATTTATGTCTAACAATTCTCATGAAAAGCAATACTTCAGAAATTGTGGAAAACGATGTTAGTGGCAACATAATATCATCTTAAATTTCCAAAAGGTTGTTTTTTGAAACCAATACTGATATGGCAGAAGGTGCAGAGTAGTGCTTAAGTTTTACATCCATGCTCCAAATATCCATAAATAAAGACTTTAAAACACAAGTTTTAGCAATACTTAATAGATAATGTATCTGGATCCATCCTTAGGGTTATTTGTTAGATGCTTGCGCTATTCTCGCCCACAATGGCCTCATCCTCAGATTCTTCATTGAAGTAACAATGGAGTGTTGCTCCGTTCCGTACGTTGTTCGATTTCTAGTGTTCCTGGTTTCAGTTTCCTCATGTTGTAGATCATGCTGAATGTCCCAGGACGTGGTCGCTGAAGGTTGACCACTCATTATACACGCCTAGAATTGTCTCGCTTCTCGGAAGCACATTGTTAGCGTCATTGGGTCGTGTGTTTCGACACTCAACTATCTTCACCTGCTTGTAGTAGGTGTTTGTGTTAAATGTTGGATCCTGCAATGAATAACTTGACAAAGTTATCAAAATAGTACGTAGAAAAGGATTTTGTTATCCAATGAACCTATCATATAAAAGAGATATGAACAATATCATTGTAAACTCAGGTTGTCAAAATTTATCCAAAATAGATATTTGGCTACCCACAAGTGCACATAATGGTTTTGCACATAATGTTTTATTATTTATTCATTAGTTATACTCATTAAACACTGTTGTCTGTGTTTTATTTGTGAGTTATGAACATATATTAATTACTATATTGTTATTACTCAGTTTAAATTCCACACAATTTTAATAGACATGCACTACTATTTCAAACTCTTTTTTAATTTGCACCTAAATCCGTCTGATACGGTATCACTAAAGGTTTGACAAGTTGTTAATTGTTTTGTTTTATTATTATTTACTGTAGTTGTTATATTGTTATATCTTAAATTAAGAAACGGATTATAGTCAAGTCTGAAGTGCTTCTCCTTACTGACTTTAATATAATCAAGTGTGTAACGAATGCATAATTTTTCCAATTTCACATCAAGCACAACCCTTCAGTTTAGCATTTGATTGTATATAACACATTTTCTACCACCAAATCCAAAACTCCAACCTTTTTCAAATGATCTAAATGAACTTCTTCTATGTTGTGCATGTGTCCAATAGAAGTCAAGATGAGATCCCATTTAATTATTTGAAACATAACAGGGTCAATTTCCTTAATTAACAAATTTATATTATTCTGGGTTCCATTGGCAATAACTTTACACTGTTTTTTTCATCATTTATTCACATCTCACACATGGACAAGCAACAAAGGTGGTTTGGGATGAGGTAACAGAGTGAGATCACCATTAGGTACTCCTTATAACAATTGAACACAACAAGTATTTGCTGTCTCCTTCTTCTTGCCAAATTTTTGTTGATTTCAAAAGTTCAACTGTTATGTGTCAAGTATCAGGAGTACGAATAAAGTAAATAGTAAGATCTAATAGGACCTTTTGATTTGTTTATGGTTCCAATTATATAGCATTTATCATTAATTATGGTTAATTACACTAATTTATTGATTCACATACTTACTAAGTGCCAACGGCTTATAGTGGACTATATGACATTAGTATAATAGAACATTTTATTCCTTTTTAATTCTTCACTTGTTCACTTCAAATACAACCATTATTTTGGGAATTTTCTCAGTGAAATCAAACACACAACCAACAAAGGGGCTTTTGGGACAAGGAAACAGAGGCACACATTCATTAGGTGGTCACATTAACAATTGAACAGAATACCAATATTAAAATAGAGTCAGATATTCGTTACCACTCCCTTGACGATGAGCCTGTCCCCATTCCGTACTCCGATATCTTCGACCGTGTTGAAGGGATACACGTATTGGTTACCATTTTTGAAGTAGATGTTGTCGGGTTTGGTAGCTAACCTTGTAGAGTAATCCGAGTAGATGTACTCGAATGTTTCCTTGATTTCTATCTGGTAGTCTACCSCTCTATCCCCAGCTTCTCCGCTACTCAAGTTTATGGTCACTATCTCTGCCTCTTCTGGTTGAGCTGGTTCGACCCTCTCTTCGTCATCTGAGTCAGCCAGTGACTCGAGTTTTTTCATCAATCTCTTCATCCGCTCTTCTCCCCCGAAATTCTTCACGATTCGTCCGAATAGGCGATCGAGCTGCTCCATTTTGTTCTCGACCGAACCGAACAGCTTTTGGAGACCATTTTCATTTCGCTCGTACGTCGTGGATTTGGTGCCGTCGTTAGTGGTGTGGTCAAAGGTCATTGAGCGGCACACATTTGGATCTACTGCCATTTTCGACTTGAACCGTGTTTCCGGCCCCTTTAAGGTCGGAGGAGTGGTTTTTGGTGTCGCTTTTTTGGATTTTTTAATAGTTGGACTCTGCGAGGAGAGAGAAGGAGCGGCGGGAGTCGACGCCGGCCTCTTGTGCCTTGGATCTTGACCGCTACTTCCCCCTCTTGAATGAGTTGAGTTGCTTGCAATTGCCATCTTCTTTGATTTTAGATTTATGTTTGTTGAGGTTACAGCAATGGTGATGGGTTTGGTGCTGTTGAGGGTGATAGGGGTCTTTTATAGTAGTGTATTTTAGGGTTTCTATTGGCAATGGCTTGTCAAGGAAAATTGCTGAACAGTGATGGAGTGTTAGTTCAATTTAATGACGTTGTTAACTCTTAAAKTATAGCTACATCAGCGAGAAGTGATGTTTAGCTTCATTAAATGCTTCCTTTAATCATTAATGATGCATTATGGTAATGTTTAAGTTGTTTTTGTTGGGCTGGGCCCGTTTTGGTGGTACCTTTACAACATGGGGATCCTTGCACGACGATCTGCTTTCCATTGTATAACTTACACACATCCTTAGTGGTCCCATATTTGATTCGTGTGACTCTAGATTATGATTGGTCCCTTTCTCTTAAATTCGATTCCCTATCTACACAATACTTCTGTAGAAGATTCTTTTGGATCCCCGAAGTCTCTAGTGGGTTGTAATTTATTACTATTTGTTTCCATTTAATATTTTTTAGTTCTCAGTTCTAGTAATTTATGTCACATATTATTTTTATTTTTGATAAGCATAATTATGTTGTAGGAAATTCATCAGTTTAAATTACAATTAATTGTTTTGTTTAATAATTGTTGTATTATTATTTATTATTCTTAATCCAAACGAAATCTTCGTTGGCATTGTAAATTTCATATTAAATATTTGAGAACATGTTTATGAATTTAAATTATTTTTGTACTTTTGTCTATTAAGATCTAACACGTGAAACGAGCAATACCATTAAACTAAAATCTGTGCGAAAAACTATGCTATCATATATTATTTTCTTGTATCGAGTCTGAAATTTTTGTTTGGTGGTATGTTCCTAGAAAATTACAACTATTATTTAAATTGTCCAATGTAGGCGTACATATTGTTTTTTTTTTCATAATGTTTCTTTACAATTGTTTTATCCTTGTGATACAATGTAATCCCACCTAATAGTCGAGTCAATCCTATTAACTAATGTAGATATAATTTGTTTTGGCATCCACGAAAACGTACAGTAATGAAGATACTTAAACAATTTACCTAAATTAAGATTATTAAGACAATTGTATTTTGTTAGTCATCACTCAACTATCTTCACGACCTTAATTGTCAAAATTCCATAATGCTGTTTTACCTTAACCTTTTTTTAAATAATCAATTTTTTAAAATATTSAGATTCTAAAAATTATTAATTTTGTTATATTTTTCCCAGATACATTAAATGTGGAATTAAATTTTGTTATTTTAAATACGTTTTTCCTTTTTTCCGTGTTTTTTTATGGATTTTTGTGTATTTCGTTTCTGCTAGTGGAACAGTAATTGGTGCCAATCATTTTCAGTCGTTGGATCATSTAACAGAGATTTCCTCAGAGTATGCCATTTGGCAATCCGTGCCATACAATGGATGGTTTTGTGTGTGTTTGACGAGTTTGGATAAATGTACATTTGACTATTGAGGCTTTCTTCCAAGTTAAGTATCTATGCACTATTCATGTATTTTTTAATTTTTTAATTTTGTTTGAATTTTTTTTTTAAAATCTCCTTTGTCAATCTAAATTTGTCTAGTTGATCCCTAATTAGTTCAACTTAATTTAAATCGAAGGAGTTGAATTCCAATAATAATTCGTATTAGTTTTTTGATCAGATTACTTAGTTACTATGGAAGTCAAAGTAGTTTACACATGACTAAGACGAGTATATTTTAGTCATAGGAAGTCACTTGAAAATATGTTTCCTATTAATCCTATTAGTATAATTTATCGAAATCGATTATCGTCAACATCAAGACTGGGTCATTTTAGTGTTTCGATCTAATTTCGTCACGCATTTGGAAATTACAAACTCATACCAATTTTTTTTGAATGGCTGGTCGCGTCACAGTTAATCCGATAACTCCAAGAATGCACCCGAATTAGGTTGATYGACTTAGATGACACATAATTACATTAATTTTTATTTAAGCAGAAAGTTAATTCTAAAATAAGTAGAGATTCTTGAAGTTAAAGGGAGTCAATTTCAAATCTATGTCGTATTGGTGGTGTGATGGAATTTCATAACTCGATCATTAGTTTGAGACTCAAATTTGTTAAGATTTAAACAGAGTTCTTCAACTAACATGAATCCAATTAACACGGAATCGTTCGCTTGCAAAGTTCATATATTAAATAGATGTACCAATACTTTGGTATCATTGTAAATTGAAAACTAATTCCAAAATTAATCGAGTATATTTAAATTGAAGGAAGTAAAATCGAAATCAATCTCCGTTTGGTCTTTAGATGTAATTTCCTCGCACGTATGTAACTTTTGAACTCAAATTATTTTTAGTTGTAACACAGTTCGTCGCGTCACATGAAATCCAAAAAACAAGATAACGTGGTATGATTATGTTTTTAAACTTAGATGAGACAAAATTAAATTGGAAATGATGTAAAATGAAAGCAAATCCCAAATGAAGTCTAGTTTATTGAAATCAGAGGGGGACAATTTCCAAAATCTGTCGTATTAGTGTTTTGATTTAATTTCCTTAGGCGTTTGGAAGTTATAAACTCAAATCTTAACTTTTATTTTTGACATAGCTCGTTGCGTCACACGRAATCCAATAACTAAAAGAATGCAAAAATAATTAGGTCGATCGACTAGGATGACACATAATTACACATAATAACTACAAAATCGATAACGAAATCCAAAGTTAGTCGACTCATTTATTACTCTGATAATTAAGTTAACTGACTTAGATCATACATAATTACATTGGTATCGAGGTCCTTTTAGGTTTTCAATGGAGTCAACTTCTAATCTATGATACATAATTTGATCAGGTTTTTTGAAATTGAAAGGAGTGAAATTCAAATCTATATCCTATTAGGTTTTCATTGTAGTACATTTAATCGACCGGTTGTTTTAAAATCAAGTTTGTTGTAATTAAAAGAAATTTTTATTTCGAATACTCATAACTAATAGATAAATAAAAATTCAAAACTGTGTCGTATAACTGTTACAATCATTCAGTGGATCAAATCCAAGTTAAATTTCGATGTCAAGACATTAAAAACCCGTTAATGAAATAAACCYGAAAAACCCCAGACCCTCGAAATCCGACTGGATTGCATCACTATTTCATTTTAATTTTGTTTATAGTATTTAATTATCGCGGTTTTGGTGCATTCCAAAATACATTTCGTTGTATTCAATTTTAAAAGTGATGGAGACGTAATTTTAATTAATTGAAAACCAACGAAAATACAACTTAACATTAAATTTTATGAATCAAAGCGACTCATACTATAATTATTTGGGTATTGCTAACCCACAAGAAACAAATATATCTCTATTCCATATTACTTATTTGTCAAACCTTTTACCTAATACTGGGTTTAACATTGTTACAGTTTGATATCTTTTGAAATTCAAGTTGCACAAAAATTGATATTTGCGGGAAGGTTTCCCCCCAAAACCTTTATGAATCGTATTAAGGAAGCTATTGAACTTTGGTAGTACATAAACACAACCAACCACCAAACAAAGCTTTCTTACCCGTAGTGCAGCTGCCTGAACTTCGAAGTCGCACCGACCATCAAACACTCCCACCACCAAACAATACTAAAACCACATACAAAGAACACCCATATTCAAATGGAAAACCATTCCTCCACCTCAACGAAGCAGCCTGATGAAAAAAACCAGCCACAAATACATGATTATGTCCAACCTTTGGTGGGTCTGGAAAGCGAAATATGCGTTACTGACTWTGACTATTTTGTTCAATTTGGCACCTACAATTCACCGGTAAAAGAGGAGGAGCTAACCGAGTTGGCACTCAACCCCAAGTGGGAATYGGAGTGGACTTAMGACACTATGAAGATGCGTTTGAAGACAGGAGGTCCAGTATCTCCAGCCCACATTCCCAACTACACCGACATGTATGGTAGGTGTGACCTTAAACTTTTGAGAGACAAATTAGTTTCAAAAATTAATGGAGAACCTAAGTTGTGCCTTTATCATTCTGGTATGTTTGACGAAATCGTAGATCCTGTTCCAAATTTAGTTTTGTTTCCAGATCCGTTGATGATAAAGGGTTCAGAGGTTTTTGCGCGAATAGGCACATTCACCGACACTTTAGCTGTGTTCACATTGAGTGAACCAGCAACGAATGTAGGGGTTGTCGCAAGCAAGGGTGTTTTGTCATCCGACGATCGTACACCGGTTATTCGTCTCTGTTTCTCTCCAATCGTGGTTGAAGGATTGCGTTTCTTGCCTGAAAATTGCAAATTCGTGGCTTGGAATTGCCGAGGTGCTGCCAGACCTTCGTTCAAGGAAAATTTGGCAAAAATTTTCATGGCACACACCCCTCTACTAACAATAATAACAGAGACTAGGATTTCCAAGGAGAATTTCAAGTCAATATGGAATGACCTTGAGACCATCGTTGGATTMAAAATATGTCAATCATTCTGTCTTTCAGGAGGATTGGTTGTGCTTTGGAGGAAAGGGGCCAACATAAAAGTGAATTTGGTTTCGTCGCCATCTACCAAAAGAGATGTTCTACTTGCAGGTGACCTAAGGGTATGATTCTTTTCTATAGAATTAACTATGTCGATTGTGGACAACCATGCATCAATTGTTGAATGAATTTCATCCTAATGTTTGGAGTAGAACGTAACTAAATAGATAAAGTGACCTGTTGTGTTATTTGGTTTTGATAAATAGTAGGATTCGAATTAAGGGTATTAATGCACAATAATATGAGAATTTCACAACTTGCAACTAATAGTAAGTTCGAATATTATGCAGAATATCAAAACTAATAGTAAGTACTCCAAGTTTTGTTGTATATATACTTTGATGATTTTAAAGTTTCTTCTGTAAGATTTGATTATGTGTATTGATAGAAATCAGGTGAATGTATACTTTAAATTATGAGATTAGAAACTTTAACAAATTGACTTTGATTTATTTGGAGATTARTCTTTGAACATTCGCTTTGCGAGTTGTTGTGGACATCGTAAATATGCGAAATTATTTTATGTTGGAATACAAGTTTAATAGGAATATAATGCACTGAAAAATCAACATAATACATATGACCTTCGTCTGAAAAAAAACATCGGGGTAAAATAAAAAACGTGAGTTGTTTAGTGTTCTATTCAAAGAAATGTATATCAATAATAGTTACATGTTTATTTTCTTGGTAAAATTTGTGTGTAGTAAACCTTAATTTTTGGTTTTGGGATCAATCTTTAATAACTCGTTTTTTATGTTAATGTAATATTACAAGGTACGTGGATCATGCGAAGACACCGATGACTCCGACTAACTTTTGTGTGGATTTCGTATCGGGCTTCCAAACTAGGCTACCAAGTGTTGACAAGACACGAGGAACGACATCAATATGCTTGTGTTTTCATGTGCAACCGAAATAAAATTGTACCAACAACGGCTAAGCTCAAAGTTTTCTTGTACTTTATTTATATGGATTTGGTAACTCAGTATTTAATTTCAACTTCCATTGTCTATCAATGACTAGCTGCAATTGTCTATCAATGACTAGCTGGAACAATAGTATTTTGTCGAATTGAATCACCACCATTTGCAAATATTTCCATTCAACCAAAGAAAGGATTATACGAAATAAATGTAAAGGTAATAATTCTAGGATAACTTTGAATACTAATATTGATACGCTTATTAAGGCAAATGGATTAAGTAATTGGGTTCTACAATTCCACAAATAGGACATAGTTATACAGGAATCACACTAAGTAATTGGGTTCTACCATTCCACAAACCCAACACTAATTGTAGTACAAATTAGTCCACGAACATAATTCAAAGAAATACTATTGGAATAATTGTCATACATTATATTAATCAGAACAAATCTCCATCAAAATATTGCTGAACAAATAGGCCTTCATTTGTACCATTCACCATTGGAACACAAACAAAACGAGGTAAGCAAGACCCACTGACCTGCGACAAGGATGCAAAGAATTAAAAAAAAAAGAGCTAACAGCTATATTTCAGAATTTTTGAAAATTAAAATCAAAACATAACAGACATAAAAGGGAGGATAGAGCACATCAGAATACTTCAAAAAAACAAAGGGGCACTAAATAGGAAAAGAGCAAAACAAGAAATGTCAACCTTCAAAGTAAGAACACGATGCACTTYCATCGACGACTTCACAACAGGAGGATTCGAATCCGGTAAAATAACAGAAATATGCGGTGAATGGGGAATGGGCAAAAGTAGGCATTGCTTGCAAACAACACTAACTGCAATAACACCAACACAATTTGGCGGTCTACAAGGTAAGTCCATGTACATCTCTCATGGTGCTCAAATCGAAACTAGCGTWCTAAACAAAATGTGGAGTTCCATATGTATCAAGCTACGTCTTCCACATGTAAATTTGGAATCAACACAAAAAGTGCTGAAAAGAAATGGTAACACACCATATGACCTTATAAGTAATATAAATGAGCTAGGGGAACAACTAAGAAGTGGCAATGATGAAGTTCAAGAGCTGAGACTAGTGGTGGTTGACCCAATTTCGAAATTTTTAGCACCTACCGACTCAGACGTCGTAGAGCATTACAAATTGGAGAGGAATGAGGTCATCGGGGCAGTAGCATACGGCCTAAGGTACATTGCCGAAACCTACAACATAGCAATACTTGTAGCTAACGAGGCCGAGGAAACGACCAACAGGCCGGGGATGCATACATTGTTGTCTAGCAAAAAATACTTTGAACCAGGAATAGGGGAACCATGGTTGACGCGAGTACCAAACAGATATTTAATGACTACAAGAACAACAAGGTTCAGAGTTAAATTAAATGAATTCTCACACGASACAGCACAAGGAGGACTAAGGGTATTCTACCATGTTGATGAGACAAGCGTTATATGTAACGATCCAATGTCTTTGTAGTTTACTAAGTAACACAAATATATCGGTCAGGAAAGTCATATTATTCTATGTATGCATTTTACAATTCCAATGAAAATAAGATTAAGAGTAAGTGAGTGAGTTTAAAGCATTATTATATGCAAGCAACTTGGGCCATCATTCTAATTGCAAGGAAACAAAATTATGTTTAAAAAAATACAAACATATACAATTAACAAGACGGACGAAACATGAAAAAGAAAAGGTAGATCAACCACTGACCGTAGGCCAAATCAGATGTCAAAAGACACATGGTTACGATCCATCAACTCATCGTCTCCATCCACGACTCTTTCATGCTGAGATCCAGTAACGACATTGAAAGTAACTACCTTTCTTCTCTTAACCTACACACAACTTAAATTTGAATAATAACGAAAAAATTCACGTATGAATATGATTGACCAGAATTACATCTTGCAAACAGTTTGCTTACCGGTAACTTATTAGACTGACAACCTACGGGATCGACACCAATGCAACAATCCTGCAATAGAGATTTTAGATTATTCTTTCCATCAATATATTATTTCAAGATTATAGTATAAAAATAAAACGCTACCTGCTCTTCAGTGTTGTCATTCAGTTCATCAACCATCTTTTTACCACGGCCCCTGCCTTTGGACTTGCCTTTAACCTTACTCTTACTAGCACATTCGACACCCTCATTGTCATTACTTACACAGTCCCTAAGCTTCCAACCAACTTCAGAAATTGCCTTAAAGCGGGACCCTYTAGGTCGTCCTCTTTTCTTCGGAATTGGGGGATCCTTCACACAAGCCTGACTACATTCACCATCAAGAATRGAAGAAAAACCTAAAGCACCACCAAGATTTTCACCACTTTGTGACTGGAATCCGGCCGAGTGGCTATTAAACCCAAAACCATTAGACCCAACAGGTATGGAACTACTGGCATTAGTGGTGCCATTTGACCTTGCTTWGGAATTCTGCTGCTCATCCATGCGAATAGACTCCTCTGCAGCAAGGAGCTCTTCTTCAATTTTCTTCAACCCGGTGAGGAAAATGTTGCTGAACATCTCATTCTTGCAAGCAACATCAGACACATGCTCAAAAGCCCAAACATGCTTGTCATGCCTCCTAACCTTTTCGGTGCGAGACAAATCATGGAAGGCAACCCTAACACTAGTGTGTTTCCTAATGACATCTTTCCTCCACCTACGCACAACGTACAAATCAGGTATTTCCTTTATGTGTAACTTCTCATACAACCTAATTAAATGCCTACACATTATGCCTTGCGTTTCAAACATCTTACAATCACAAACAGCCTCCTTGTTCTCCGCATTGTAAATAACACTATAATAGGCATAAGCATCAGTTAGGACAGCAGGGCCCTTCTTCTTCGGATATACCCATACTCTATCTTCCATGAGGTAGTCAAACATATTTTCCCCTACAACACTCTCGTCCTCCACCATACAATAGGTTACCTTCTCGCACTCTTTTTGCAGCGCCCTAAATTTGCAAGGAGTGTATAACCTTACAAAAAATCTCTCAGCAGCATAGYCGGTTGAGTAGTTCCTCCTAAACTTCATCGCCTTCTCATCCGCTTCCTTCTCCTGAGCAACGCGTCTCTCAATTGCAGCTGTATACTTCTCACCAAATTCACATAGCATAGTGTGCTTCGTAAGAAATTTGTCAAAATAACTATTCATGCTCTCCACCCTTTGAGTGGATCTCATCCCGGCCCAGAAGTGATCATTCATGAATGACGGCACCCACATGTGCCTCTCGGAATACAAAACTCCTAACCACTCATCATGTTCCAGACCATACTTAACAACAACATCCTTCCATCCCTGCTCAAAGGACCCTTCATTAAGGCTGTTATATATTATAGCAAGGAATTCTTTTTTAAACGACTTGTAACTGCAAAAAAAACGAACACTAGATTAAGAAAAAAATTATGGAGGATGACAATTTCACACTATAGTTTTTCTCCATACCAAATAAATTAAACCAAAACAATTGACAAATTACCACTTCAACGAACCAAACTTGTAAGGGAGTTTCTTGAGAATATGCCAGATGCACCATCTATGCTTCGTCTTCGGCATAACAACTTCCAGTGGACGACGCATTGCGGCAGCTTGATCCGTAAGAATACCTCCGGGGGCCCTTCCCTTCATTGCTCCAAGCCACTCCTTAAACACCCACTCGAAGGTTTCACAATCCTCTTTTGAAATTAATGCGCAACCAAACAAAATGCTTTGCCYATGATGATTAACACCCAMAAAGTTAGCAAAAGGAAGTTGGTACTGATTGGTCAAATACGTCGTGTCAAAGCACACGACATCAGAAAACTCATCATACGCAGCAATACTTCTAGCGTCCACCCACAACAAATCTGTGATAAATCCATTCGAGTCAACCCGATGTGTGWAAAAGAAATTACCGTTATCTCTTTGCATCTTTCCAAAATAAGAAAGCAACGCATTAGCATCGCCACCTTCCATCTTCAAACGACGAGAGTGATTAACAACARCACGAATATCGCACTCGTTTAAAGTCATGTTTTCATAACCTCCGCGTTCCAATGCAATGCTACTATGTATGTTCGGTATGGCTACCCCGGCTTYTGCTTGATTCAAAATTTTCTTACGAGTTAAACCAGTCATCGTTTGCATTCGATAAGCCTTGACCAGCACCGCATTGCTAGGAACCGGTGTGTGATTCTTATGTTCTAGTACCACTTTCCTGATCACCCATTTGCCTACCTCGTTAATGGTTGCATAGATCATTGCAGTGCAAAAACACTTTTTGGTAACCCTCCTTTTTGGATTGCGAAGTTCTGTGTCCTTTAGCTCCGCATGGACAACATCTTTGGCCGTTGCCCTATACTTCCTCTTCAAATTGCTGTCAGGATCGCCATAGCAATCGCATTTCCACGTTGCAGCTCTCCTGACTTTATCAGAATTGTAAGACCCTTGAGTCCTAGTCACACCAAAACCCATCTGCTTGCCATACGACTTGTAGAATGAATCAACTTGAAGCATGTCATCAAAAACCATTCCGACAGCGGGAACTGCCACATCAACTTCTTCAACAAATGATCTTGGTGAAGAATTTGCACCAACATTTACAACTTCTGGAACCACCGGGCCAACAACGGGGGGCTCRCTGCAACCAATATCATTACACTCCGTTCCGCGAACACAACCTACATTCTCCATAGTTGTGTGTACAGCTGTCCGTTGTGTCTCTCGATCACCCTCCTCTTGGACCTGATCTACCAAGTCGTCTGCAACTACAGGTTGCTTGGGGTGTTGCCCAAATAAAACACCATTCTTAACAGGAACAACATCACCCACTGGAGTAGGGTTTACATTCAACTCCTCATCAACTGGAGAAGGACATGTTGAGGAGACAACATTTGATGCATTAGCGGACAGTGTTGCGGCAACGCTGAAAGGACTACAAACACCATCAACATGACCATTCGATGTATTCTCACCGCCTAGAAGAACATTTCACCGAAACCATTCAAATTCACTTCGACAAAACGCCACAACCCCAAAAAGGTTTATGTAGTATACACATAATCACGTTTGTTCAATAAAATATTAAAAGAACATCATTCAACTTAAAGTAGGACAGATCATGAAACTCAAAATTATAATTAAAACATATTTCAAAATGAGGTTCAGCAGGGGCCTTAATCGTAGTGTGAAAGACTAGTTGCATAACAATTGCACCGTGAGTGTAAAATGAACAAAAAACAAAATAATTAACAATGATTTTATTAAATTATCCAAAGATGTACTTTTATCAATGTCTACGATGAAGCACAATTAGTAAACAACACATACAAATAAGGCAATCCGTGAAAATCTACACCTCATAAAATTGAATACCCACCGTCAAAATGGGTGGGAATAACATGCACAGCTATAATACCTATCCTGATCAATTGCACCTTAAAACGAAGAATCATCAAATGGACATATTCAACAATTCAATCTCCAAATGTGGGAAAATAACACAGTTCCGGCAATTGGGGGCCAACATCGAAGAAGAAAGGTAACATTAATATAGTGATCATGTTGAGCTACAAACAATCAGGTTACTGAAAATACAAACACTGCACAATTAAAAGTTCGACCTACAACCATGCAAGTAAATCAACGATTCCAAACATTAAAGTGGACTAGCAATTAAAGGATATCAATTCAATATATTCGAAAACATAGTGTCGAATCGGGGTAGAGAAAATATAGCTAGAAATATAGAGTAACAAGARTCAACTCTACACAGTTACGGAAAAACAACAACGGATTAAACTAACCGGAAACCGAAGCAGATGAAGAGGAGGTGCGGGGGAACGAAGAAGAAGACGATGAAGAACTACTGCTGTCATCCTCTAGATCGCCACAAGATGAGAAATCAAAGGGAGCCATGAGTAGTACCCAGCAAGCTTTGGTCGGAATAACATATTTCAGAACAAACAAACTACTATAATTAATTGGTCATAAACTGTGGTCAACAACAACCGAACCATGGTAAATATTAACTGTACAGTTACGTCTACTTTGACAATCATAATTTAACATCGCCAAACGGATGTAACTGAGAGGACACATGCACGTTATCATACGTTTACTTTAATTACAAAAAAACCACAGGATGGGGTAAGATACCAAACTGCCTGGATAGTTTAAAAACCCCCCAAAAAATAAAGGCCCCAACTAAATGACCTTCTACTAATTCTCCTCACAACTGAACGAATTAGAAAGCGACCCTTGCCTATCATAGCACATTTATCAACTCAATAATTTTCCCAAACTCGATTAGATTTCCGGTATGCTTACCTGAACTCAATATCCCCCAACATCAATTTTAACATGTGATTCAGTAGTGATATGCTTACCTGAATTTGAGGGTTTAGACCCCTATTTCACCATTTTAGCATCACCACCCCCGCTACTCTTAAGAACATTAAACCATTGATATTCTTGTTGCGATCCTATAACTTGAATCGACACCTCTGGAGTCAGCATCTGCTCCAATAAGTTCGTTAATGGCTCCGACTGATTTATCATCCTCCGATTCACCCCGTGGAGCGATCCTTCAGAAATCATCATTTCCTTYCAGTTCCTAGCAATAGTAGTAGCACTCATACACTTGCTATGCGTTACGTGGACAACAATATAACTCGTACCCTCATTTTCGAATTTTATGTTGTCGACCCCTCGTTCCCTTCGCCATGACAACAAGAGCCTTCTAGAGAGAGAGAGAGAGAGATAATTTTAGTTATTTAATTTATACTCTTCATGGGTTACTCAAATATAAGAATTTGTGTGATTCAAGATCCCATTTATTATGTTATTTCACGGAAAATTTGTTTAATGCACATTTATAAATCTCTTCAAAAACAAACATCTAGTGTCACTTTCTTCTTTCTTATAGAAATTGGGATAATAGCTGGTTCATACCAGAGATGAACCAAAGGCATTTATATCCATGGGCAAATATGTAATTTCGACGGAAAATGAGTTTGACTCCATTCATTGCTACCGTAACCCGTTCTATCTTCATTCCGTTAGTTTGACTGACATCCCTTAGCTAACACTAGTTAGATGTATAACTTTGACCCTCGTGATTGTACTCCCCATAAAACATTCTTGAGAGATGGAAGATATTGTCGGTGGTAATGGAACTGTGCTTTGCTCATATGGTATCACCTCCACCGACGAGTGAAGTTGCGGTAGTGATGGTGGTAATCCGGACTTGTATTTCACTGTAAGTTATTGTAATTTTTTGTATTTCTGTCAWATTGGTATTTTTTGGAATCGGATCCATGGGCATTGAGAAAGTTGATTGTTAATGATAGAAATGTAGGGTTTATTGAATTTAAGTTAATTATTCATTTTAGCGTTGATTGTCCCTTTGCTGAGCAAAAGTGMAGTTCTGGTGTTGGCTTTGATGCTTATTAAAAATTGTTTGTTGTTATCCCATATAGTTTAATTTGTTATTTTTGTTTGTTGTGCTGAATGAAAAATTGATGTAATGCAAACAGAGGATTTACATCAGTGTTTGGTTGTGTTTTGTAATTTATTTTGAAATGGCGATGCTATAACAGCCAATGGGTGTTTTGATGTAGGTTATTGGTGGTATTAATTGTTTGCAACAGTACGGTTATGGAAATTGTAGATGTTAGTGGAAATGTCCGTGAGGTTGATCTCGTTAATGTGAATATTCCTGAAGTTGGGGGGAATAATGTAGTGGATAATTGCGGTTGTCCCGACGAAGGAGTTGAGGTTTTGCAGGTTCGTGTTAATCATTGCTAGCTTAATTGCGTTTGTCTTTGTTGTTAGATTTTTCGTGGGGTGTGTCATTAGATATTGATTTTGTTGTCTGATGAGTGTAGAACAATAAAAGCCGAAGTGTGAAGTTCATGAACAATACAGTGTATCAGGTATGGTGTGCCTATGTGTAATAACAGTGTTTTCTTGGATGAATTTGATATGTTGTGATATATAGGTAACTATTATTGTTGTTCGCAGGGATTTGTTTCAAGTGTTGGTGGTAATTTAAAAGAGTCTGGTGAGGTCCTGATGTTTCGAAAGTGTTCACGACGTAGGGTAAGACTTTATACATTAAGTTCAATTGATTTAAGAAAATTAAATTAAGTTAATTTTTATTTATGAAATGTATTGGTTAGGTTGTTCATTTTGTAGTAAACTGTATCGCTATTGAAAAATTGTGAATGAATGTTAATGGTATTCCTAGATAAATTTTATGTGACGCARCATTTTTTTTCCGCAGAGACCGAATGTGATATGTAGAGTTGAAACTTTTGGTAGGATATGTTCCTCGTTTGACGGTAGTAGGAAAAGGTGGGTTAGGGAAATGGGTTTTGGGGGTTTGCTTCACTTAGCTGGTTTGAAGTTGCCTAGGTCGTTGTGTTATTGGCTAATGACTAGGGTGGACCTTGTTAATGAGTTGTTGGTTGTGGGTGGTAAGAAGTATAGGATGTCGTCCAATCAGGTAAGATGGATTTTAGGTCTACCTAAAGGAAAATTAAGAGTTCCATTAAAATTTTATTCCGATGAATGTAGAACGAAAGTTTTTGAGTTTGAGAAGAAATATGCTAAGGTCCGACGATTTATTGATAGTAATAATGGTGTTRTTGTGACGAGGTTGGGCTTAGCCGTTACACWGAGTGTTATTGATAGGTTGATGTTTCCTTTTGAGGAGGGTGAGTCTTTGGAGTTCAAGACGTTGTTTCTTTTGGCATCCATTCAGTTAGTTCTTTCACCAACTCAGTGTAGTCGACTTCCAAAGGAGTTACTCCCAACTTTGGGTTGTGCCGCAGAGTCCCGTAGTTACAATTGGTGTATTTTTGTGGTAGAGAGGTTGATGTGTAGTGTTAGGAGGTTTGGAAAGCGGTTTTACAGTGATGGGTTTGCCGGTGGATATGGCAAGTGTACATTGTTTCTCGCGGTAAGTATTATTTATAAATTAAATTGCGTTTGACGATGGGTTTGTTATTTTGTGGTTCTTCATGGGACGTCGTATTGTGTCAAATAGATCCTGTACTTGGATAGGTTAGATCGAAATGGTGTTCATTGGGGAATTATTCCGAGGGTAAAGGTGTGGACAACTGAAGAGATGAAGAAGGCTTGTGTTGCAKATAGACCTACTTGTGATGTGGACTACGGGCACGTGGGGGTRTGTGTTGAATAAACCTTTAATATACTTGGATATTTAGATAGGTTATTTCGTAGTGTATTCGTTAACTTGTTCATTGTCCATGTTCTTGGTTTTGACTAGGTGATTGACGTTGCGTACGGTGAAACACACCCTCGTGATGCAAGGGATAAAGATATTCCGTTAGAGGATGAAGATGGTTTTATAACTTGAATAAATGTTCTTCTTTTTTCGTTATGTAATAGAGTGCAAGCGTCATCATTGCTTCGGTATTTGTTGCGTGACAAGTTTATTGTTGGTATTTTCTAGCGTATTTTCCAACACGATTAATATTGGTTATTGTTAGGTTTGATTGGTCTATTTAAGCACARTATGTTTGTCTTTATTTCGTTGATGTTGTAAGAAGGATGGTTGTTTTATTTCTGAATTTGTGGGACTATTGTTGGGCCCTTATGTTTCAAGCTGACCTTTATTTGGGTTTATTGTTTATTAATGCTGGGTCATTATGGTTCTACATGGATAGTTGCTTTGGTGTATACTTATTTAATTTTGTTGATTAAGAATCAGGATGGCAAGATTTAGYGCATATTTCTGCGAGGTTGGCCCATTATGGTCTTTGATTTTTACTTGTTGTCTTTATTTCAGATTGTGTGGCCCTTTTTTTTGGATGGCCAACCTTTCTAATAAATTGTTTGGGCCATTAAATTTTTTGGGTGTCCTTACTTGAATTGGGCCCATAAGAGTAGACACCCTTACTGTATAGTTGTGCAACATTAATAAACAACTTGTGAAACTGAAATATTCTGGACTACAATTGTTGGATTGATKCAGTACATCCTACCTGGGCCGCCCTTAACTAACACCACGTTGGGCTTACAACAAAAACTGAAAATTATCCCTGCCATTTAGAAACACCCAAAAGCTTATAGAAATGGCCCAAATGTTCCCAATCCCTAAGACAATCCCCGCTGACCCGACCCATAAATATTGTCCAAAAGTTTAACCATAACAAATACAATACAACAGCATCTAATCCATACAGTCCTAGAAATCGAGCTCCCTAGAACTCGGACGAACCTAGGGTCCCAGAACACTCAGCGGGGTCCTTGGTCCGACAATAGATGATGTCCTCATTCATGAAATCAGCTTCTACAACAGTCTTTTGAGATCTTCTGATGTCCGCTCCATTGTAAACCAAGACAAAGCTGTCCGGATCCTTGTCTGCAAAGCTGGCCCACATCTGGTGCAGTTCGTCCATCGTTAATGTCAACGGCGACATGTGCTGAAGGGTCATTTGATTTTGTGGCATCAAATCTTGAATTGTGAGCACCTTGTACCTGGTGTCGACGTTGATGAACGGGACCTGAATTGACATTAACACGAAAAATTTTCGAGGTTACACAAATGTCACATCCCGGGCATAACTTCTCATTTTTCTTTATATTTGGAGACAATGCTAAGATGATAATGGCTACATTTTCARACTACATTTGTTGTCTTAGATTGTTAATTCAGAGGTGGTATACACTGAGTTGTTCTGATTTTCATATAATAATATGTWTAAAATCCACCAAAATTGGACACAAATGTGAAACAAATTATTTTTAAACCTGTTATCTAAGTGTAATTAACATACCCTTCAGAAATCAAGTATAGCTTTAATCAAACTCTATTAGGAATAAAGTTTGCACGCAGTATTTATTTTTGTAGGGGTTGTTAAAAAATTTGGAAAATTATGTTCAGAACATGTACAATGGGTGTTAAATTAATTGATTTAATAAACTTACAAAGCAAATTAGAACCAAATCTCACAGTCAATATATTAATATATTATTGAAAACATCTAATCACCACATTCCATTTAACTTAAATTACAATGGACAAAGGATTTCATTTGTACATAAATATTGACACGCAGTGTTGACGAAAATCTAATTCATGTAAAACGCATACTTAGGTGAACTTCTAAGTGGATCATTTTTATTTGATGTTTATCAAGCTTCTGTACTGAAATCCCATTAATAGAATGAATGTAAGGGAGATGTATTTTAAAGGTTCGTCTTAWAGGTATATATAACAGTATATATTACATGTTAACTGACATTAGTGAAGTAGGCTTACCACTCCCTCGACGATGATTTGGTCTCCATCTTTAAGCCCATTGGCTTCGGCARTTGCATGCTTGTTCAGCTCTTGCCCCTCTTTGTACAAGTTAATGTCATGCGGGCACACGTCAATACATTCAGCATAATGCTTGCAAGGGTACCTCAGAGTGGTACTTGGTTTCATGACWAACGRCAACCYTCTGTCACCGTTGTTACTGCTCATTAGTGTGATGGTCATGTCATTCCGATCATGTCCAATGAAGTGGAATTTCTGCGGAGCCGACATGTGASAGGATGAACAAGTCCCCTTGTTAGCTTTCTTCCCTTTTGCTTTAGGATGCAGTTTGCATCTCCACTTCCTTCCGTTTGGTGCATCAACTGGTATGTGTTGTTGCTGTTCACCAAGCTGAGTTGGTTCCGACATCCTTGCAGCACTTATTGTATTTTCAGATGAGCTAATTATGTTGATGATTTTTGGGTGTTGGTTGCCATCATTTGTTGTTTTTGGTGGAGATTTGATTTTCTAGGCTTCTCATGGTTGTTTCGATGAGTTTGGGGGAGAAGGACCGAAGTCGATTTCCCTACAAACCGGGTTTTTCGGGTGTTTTCTGGTGGAGATGAAACTGAGTGGCCTGAGTTAGCCATGGCTGCCTAATTCTAAGGTTGGTTAAACAGTTTGAGTTGTGTTTCCAAACAAAAGAGGCAGGTGGTKTAATGGGAGAGGATATAGTATTTGTACGTATTATGCTTAGGACATTGGTATTTTTGTCACTTTTTTCACTTCCAACGTCCCTATTTTTGATATTGGGATGGAGAAAAAGTAAGAGCTCAAAATGGCAGTCTTTGCATAAGGAAGGGTAGTGTGTAAAGTGTATTGAGCAGTTTCRAAATATACATATCTATACGTTAGGTAATAACTTACACAAGTTGTTTATATTTTTTGATAGTGACAACACATCACATAAACCTCTTATTTTGTCAGTGTCGTTTTGTTTCGGAAGTTGAGACTAGGAGGTAGGAAAGCAGTAGGCCTCTTGCACGCTAAACCGTACGAAATTTGGTATTATAAACCGATTACTATCATTAAATAAGTAACAAACAACCATATTTCCAATTAGATTGGCTTAAATAATAATGATACTGTTAATGCATGTACCACCTCCAACCTTTAGCTGTTCCTTTTTTGTTGGTTTATTGGATTTTCATTTAATTTTTAATTTAAATAAAATTGGTATACTTTTGTGCCTACGTGTCGTCGGAAATTGAAGTTCTTTAACTATTAAGCTTATTAAGGAACTCATTGTAAATTTTAAACTCTTATGCAGTATTTGTATTTGTGTTACTAAGTATTGTACACTCTAAAGTAATGTTTTTTAACATATTAACATACTGATGAACTCAGTACACGATTGTTGTTATGTTGTCGGTTGCTAATACAACAGGAAAAGTTTCATTAAATATTATAAATAATTGGAATCATAATCAGTCTTTAATCGTACTTCCAATTTGGAAATTTACCCGTTAAACGCATCACCAAGTTAATTGTTCCTGTGTGTCTTTTAGATAAATCAAATTCGTTTGGTTTCAATTGTCAACGCGTATGGTCCGGAACAATGAAAAAATAACAACACGATTTCGTTTCTAATTGTGCGATTAAAGCTATTAACGTTTTTTGTAAGAATACTACTAATCCCAAATCAAATTTACAATGCCCGACACCATAATAAGAACATAATAAAAAAACCTTAATAAAAAACCAGAGTTTGTAAGACGTTAAGAAATTAAAAAATAATTAAATCACACATTTCAGTAATAGTTATTAATATCTTTATATTTGATGGACTGGGGTTTGAAGCCTCTTAATTAGGGACGGTGAGTGAGTAAGAATAGGGATTGAGGAGTTAGGCTTTTTAAGGAAATGGGTTACGGGTCATCTAGGGAAATGGTTTTGACGGATTTCAATTGGGAATGTGGATTTGAGCGTGTTCTTTAGGAATGGGAGAAATTCTAGATGCAGAAGGGTGAGGGTATAATGACAAGGTATGCAGTATTAGGGAAATGGGGTTGTAGGAGTGAAGGGAAATGGGGATTTGATGGGTTCTTCTTAGGGAAATGGTTTGTTCATTGGATGTGGTGAGTTCTTTGGGAAATTTCGTATAAAAAAGGGGTTTGAGTGGTTTATTTACGTAAAGGTTGAGTCTATTGGAAATTTTTTCGAGTCGTGTTCACTATAAGATAGAAGTGGTTTCAGTCGCATTAGGGAAATGCGTGAGTTCTTAGGATAGGAAGTCATTTAAGAGAAATGGGGTTTAGGTTGTCATTTAAGGGAAATGGGGTTTTAGGGTTGATTTAGGGAAATTGGTTTGAGGTTATTTAGGGAAATGGTGTTTGAGGTGCATTAATAAATAAAAGGGGTTTTGGAGTTTAATTACGTAATGTGGTTAACGGGTTCTTATGGGACAAGGGTTGAGGGTTGATTTAGGAGAATGTGGTTTTGAGGGTTCGTTTAGAGAAATGGGATTCTAGGATTGACTTAGAGAAACGGAGTTTGAGGGTTCATTTAGGGAAATGTTGTTTGGCGATTCATTATAAAAAAAAAGGGTTTGAGTGTTTGTTTACGTAAATGTGGTTTGAGGATTCATTATGGGAAAAGGGGTTTGAGGGTTCGTTTAGGGAAATGTTGTTTATTRGTTGATTTACGGAAATGTGGTTTGAGGATTCGTTAAGTGTTTAGGGGTTTTGAGGGTTGATTTAGGAAAATGAGGTTTGAGGGTTCGTTCAGGGAATTGGGATTTTACGGTTAGTTTATGGATATGTGGTTTGAGGGTTCACTTTGGGAAATGGTGATTCAAGGTTCCTTTTAGTGAAATGGATTGGAGTTGTACAAAACTGACGACGTTCACAGGGTTGAAACAACGTTAAAATGACTCGATTGATAAACGACTCATTTCAACAACGATTTTCTAAGTTGATCAACCTCAATAGTGACGGAACAACTGGAGAATTTGTACGTACAAATAATTCAACGACGTTTTTTGACTGAGTAAACCAACCAAGTTTAATGACTTACTGAAGTCAACATGATACTAGGTTACGAAGTTCATTGAACCAGCTATTAAATTGAAATTTAGCTGATATCAATACGAGTCATATATTGAGTCCCTTTGGTTTTAGTATTATTAAAAGATGACAATAACAACAGAAATAACTCGTTATACAGTCATGAATTGCCGGTGTTTTTTTTAAAACGATCACTCGAAAATCAAATATTCGTTTTAAAAGTARTACAAAGGGTTACTATTGATTTAATTAATCCAAAACAACAAATTCCTTTAGTTTTAAAAATATAACCCTACTTGTTTTGCTAAAAGCCTAACAATAAAAAATCAAATAGATTTATGTGAATACAACTTCTTTATGTTACTACAATTCCAATTCGGTTACACTAACCATAATTTTCTAATGTCAATACATGGTCCCTAAGAAAATAAGTCAACTAATGATTGTGATTCCCTCAAATGTAGCMGTCTAATGAATGTTGAAATTATTTATTTTACTAGTCTTTTGCGTTATCAAGCCTTAAGTATTTTCCTTATGACTAGTTAATAAACCAATACCTATATAGGTAAWCCAATTTTATTCAACTTATTCAAATTTAAAATAAAAAAACAACTTAAAAACATACGAGCAACTCCGTTAACTCACGAGTATTAACTTAACGACAGTCTAAACAATGAAATTCTTCATTTAAATAAGGTTTTTTTCAAATCGACAAATTCAATCATGCTATGAATCTTAAGTACCAATTTGGTGTGGCTGCACTTGCCTTATGAAATCAATTAATTGAGCAAAGGTGCAAATTTATGTGTCAACACTTCATCTGTGCAAAATGAACAAGTGCAGATCGCTGACATGGCACCCTCTGGTCCACCGAACTACAATTGATGAGGATAGATGACATGTCAACATCTGGGCCGTTACTTTATGTACTTGATTATTGAATTGCTTTGTTTACCTTGAAACATATTTCAAACTTCCCGCTGCAAATTAAATATTTTGGTGCCCAGTTTTCCTGCTAAAGTCGAATTAAGTCCAAAAACTTGTATACTTAAACAGAGAACAAGTTTGTCACAAACTCAGCTTTCCTGATAGTCAGCTATTCCATTGTCTATTAATTCAGCATTCCAGAGCCCCTGTTATGAATAGCAAAACAACTCAAAATGTCTTCACCACATGTTAACCAAGCACTCGAATTCCCTAATGTTATCAACCTAATGTCCCCTCTAAACCGTAGAGGAACAAAAATAGGTTTCACTCAATATCGATTCTTCATTCCAGCAACCACCGGTAAGAGGTACCTAACAAACGCTGAATTAATTGACATAGTCCGATACCCTAACGGACGAGTCTTGATGAATATGCCAAACTTGAGGATGTCGTTGATGGAAGACGATGATGGTGACGGTGTCCCGGCACACCTACCTTGTCTTACCGACATGCACGGATTCGTTGACTTGGAGGGCGTTAAGTTGAAGCTTGATATGATAGCTTTGAAACAAGGTGAAGGCGGGAGAAGTGATTCCGGGTTTTTCAGCTTACTATGGGACCCTCCTCCACAACTACAAATGCAGGCTCCAGCTTACAAGTTAGGAGAAGGCCAAGTGGAGTTGAAGATAGGGTCCTTTACCAATGCATTTCAGGTACTAAGTGTTCCTAGTAACTTATCCACCCTCTCCTTTACATTAGAAAGAAGACGTCTAATATGTTATCAATCGCTTGCCGTTAATGTAATGCGAATTAAACCACAATACTCCCGTCACAAATGCAACCTACAAGGTTGCAAAATTGTCATATGGAATACAAGGGGGGTATGCAGAATGTCTTTCAAGGACAACTTGTTGGCTGCGGTGCAGTTCCATGCTCCAACAGTTGTAATAATAACAAAGGCAAGAGCCTCGAATGCCAACTTTGAAATTGTCAACAGGGGAATATGTTTGGATATGGAATGGAACCTCGTTCCATCTTATGGTCTCAGCCAAGGAACCTTATTAATGTGGAACAAGAATAAGGTTAYGGGTCAACTAGTGCAAGGTGGTGAATCATTTTCATCTGTGGTACAGGGGAATATAAAGGTTTTTCTTAAGTTAAATCATATGCAAGTTTGAATTTCATTTCGTTCATTAAAATTTCTAGAATTTAAATTCTCAAGGGTTAGATTTAGATGTTCTTGTTGACATTCTGATGAGTAATGAGGTAAATTTTATTCCATAATGTTCTGCAGGTTAACTCAAATGAGTGTTAAGAAAGTGCTAAGACCATGATTGACTACGACGCACACTAATCAGTGAAATGTTGCTTGAGAATAATCAGCGGACGACCATGCAATTCGATTAATTGTTTTTTGATGCTATGCTCGGTTGGTCAGGAAGAATGTAATAATGCAGT
>SNQN01001351.1:40596-59606 GCA_008642245.1 Bassia scoparia
GCGAGGAGCAATTTCCTTGGTTACTTTGGCAGAAAGGTGAAATTTTGGGCTACAAACTATAATGTAGTTGTTCTACTAGTTAATGAAGTTTCCGATRTAGTTCAATCCCTTGGAAYGACAAATGTTTCATTCTTGAGTTCTGGCCGCCAAGTAACACCTTCACTTGGGCCGCGTTGGTCACAATACTTGTCAGCTCGAATATTCTTATGCCTTGAGTACGACGACAAAGGAACATTGAGAAGATTTGCTACATTGCACAACGCAAACCCAAGAAAGAAAGAGTACTTCAAAATGACCGGGGAATGTGTCTACTAATTATCGGATAATTCGAATTAGGTTGTTGACAAACAGGTCATTCTGGTCCTATGTAGTTGACAACTTCTATGCTTGTGTAAAAGTTAACTTGTTATGTGGTTAGATGTTTCTTTATTAATGGTGAACCTGATTATCAATATAATAAACATGTGTTTTGTAAGAAGAAACTGGCCCATTTTACAATTAAGTAGACTACCGTTTTGCATTGGAGCACGTATTTCAAATATAGATAGGTCCAATGGGCCTGGCAGCTGTTTAACCCCATCGGAGAATGACAACACAACCACATGCAAACTTAATAAAACATATTTTTAAAACCAACCCAAATATTTAAATTTTACATATTCAACTTGCTAGGGGTCAAAAGCCCAATAGTAGCCTAACCAAAACCTGGCCCAAGAATTAAACATATAAAAATTTCTAGGGCCGAAACGGCCCATGCTAGGCTACCCAAAAACTTTACATTGCTTAGCCCACGTGAGAGATTGCCGTGACAATTGAGCAACATARAGTTCAATTAAGCAACATATGTTACAACAGAAGACGAAAGTAAGCCACCACAACTAAGCAACATCTGTTTTACATATAGTACAATTAAGCAACATCTATTACAACAAGAATATGAAATTCATCCACCACAATGTGTGTGTCAAAACGAGGACCAAGATAGAGTACGACGTTGCATCGAAGGGTTGAAGATAAAATGATAGCCTGTGAAGTCCACCCAATCCAGAACCATGACTTGAACGCAAGTATAACAATTACAGCACCTGTATAATACATTATTGATTTACATGATAGTTAATAAGGTATTCGATGTTGACTGCAAACTTAGGAACACAACGAGAGGCCAACTGTAGTGAATTATACCAGAAGCATTCATCATATTCGTCAACCCAAATTGAGTTGTGAAACCAAAAATAATTCAACAATCCATTTGAATTCACAACCATAAACTAGTGTTTCATACACACAACAACATCCCAGGATTATTAAAAACAAACATTTTTACCAACCACTGCAACAGCAATCATCAAATTCATCAACCCAACGGCAGTGGCTAGTTTCAGAGACTAGGGAAATCAGTTAAGGTAACAAAAGAATTCATATATGCGGACTGGTTTAAAAGATAACAACAAGTAAGKTCTTGTTTCACAACTACTTACACAATCATACAACGTCTTCTGCAAAGGCAACGCCATTCCTCGACATGAAGTCATCTTGCAGTGCAAGTGCAGGTTCCTGTTCAGGTACTCCGTCTGAAAAAGTAACGGTCTTCCGTCTTTTAACCTAAACCAATAAATAATCATAAAACAAGAGCTGCCTTAAGCAAACCAAAACTAATGTCATATGTTAGTGTACGTTGTAAAATGAAATAACTTAATCTTAATTCAACACCCACATTTATTTTTTGCGATCCGAAAGGTGGGCTATGTTGTTCTTGTTGAACACCCTACAACAAGTTAAACTGTGTAAGTAATGTGATATGAATTACACTAGTTTACCAAGTCAATAGTTTCAAACAAATGTAAAAAAATAAAAACAAAGTATTTCAAGTCACTTGTTGCACAGGGAAGGTTTCTTTTCGTGGTCTCCCCCTTTTCTTCTTCACCCCTTGCGTAGCATTCGCATCACCACTGCCTGACCCGTAACTACCCTTYTGTGAGATGCGCCATCCAGTTTCAGAAATGGTTTTAAACCTACTCACCCTAGGCCTTCCTYTTTTTTTGGGAAGCGGTGGATCGATTATGTCAACAACATCATTACGAGCACTAGTAAGAGTTCCGCAGRCATTTTGACTACAATGAGATAGGTGGCCTGGGGAAGCTGTATCAGTCAATGGAGTACCACTAGCATTTGTAAAATTATTTGAGGTGTGATCCACACCGTTTGATGAGCCAAAAGACTTGCATGTAGTTTCTTGTAACTCTTTGTCGTTGTCTTTTTCTTCCTCTGCCCTCAAAGCAAGAACCTCCTCAAGGCTTTTTCTCAAACTCTTCAAGACTAATTTTGTATACCTTTCAGACTTGGCGGCTGCATCAGACAACTCATCAAAGACGGATACCATTCTGTCAACTCGTTTTACCTCATCTGTTTGAGTCAGATCGTGAAAAGCCACCCGAACAGATGTATGCCTCCTAAAAACATCTTTATGCCATCTCCGTAAGATAAAACATTTCAGGATGTTYTTGATGTGGAGCTTATCATACAAACGAATTAAATGGCAGCACATTATGCCATCCGTCTCAAACTTCTTACAAGAGCAAGTCCCATATTGATTCTTTGTGTTAAACTTCAAACAATAATAGGTATGATCATCAAGGAGCACTACAAAGTTGTATTTTTTGTTGTTCTCATTCTCTGGATCACCAGCTGATGTCTTCCTTTTAGGCTTCACCCATACCCGATCCTCGACCATGAACTCCATGTTTTTGTCATCTAACTGCCTCTCCTCAATAACACTAACATACGTAAGGCTCTTACACAACCCACTTGCTCACCTACTATTGTTTGCTCTACACAACCCACTAGCTCACCACTTTGGTTTTTGTACACTCTAGATAATTTTCATGTTTCAAATCTTCTCATGGCCACACTTTTTATCAAGACACTTTTCATGTTTAGGAGTATTCTTCTCCTGGGGGCTTATGTCTTTTGTTGATTATGGCATGCTAGGTTTTCCTTCATTCACGAGACCAAATAGTTCATGCATTTTTCTCGAAAAGAAATCTCTTAAGATTGTTTCTCCTGGATACTTGCTCCTACCTTCTCGCTGACATTCACACATAATTATTACCATATTCTCCTCGCAACCGAAGCAAAGCATCAAAAATTAAATCGTATGCTGTCGCCTCGTCCTAAACATGTCGTATGCTCAGGGCTTTACAATTTCGAATTTTAGTTAGGGCGTCTACGGTCCGTAGCGTCTATGCGAACTGTCGTTAAACACGAAAATGAAATCACAGTGATAGTCTTGAATCTCCCATCTTCAAAGCGATGTCTGTTGAATACTTAATTTCTTTTCGTATAAATAAACGTTCATTTCAATATGTAAAGTACTCTGTATGTTTGTGAGTGTCAACTATATCTTGACGAAAACCTTCAAATTCTGCCTAAACATATCAAATCAGTTCTGTTCGCATCTTTAATGGTAGGCTATCGCGACAAGAAACTAAATACGTGTTGCGTTTTTCCCTCCACTCTGCTTCACCAGCTATACTTATGTTCTATATCTTGTCCACGTGTTCTTAGATCTCTTAAGCATAAAGACAGTATAAACATCAGTCGTTGACCTCTGTGAGTGTTGATCTTGTTATCACCATTGCGATGTTGACTGTGTGAAAGATTCTTAATTCTCCAATAGTTCAACTTTTATATGTTTAATCACATATTCACTAAAATAACCAAGATGCATATCTCATATAGAAGTAAGTTTTGAACTGGTCTATTAAAAATAAAAGCTATTATTCATATATCAGAATTTTATGATTAATCTAAACCCTCAAGTTGAACTGCGTTTACCTTTAATCCTCCCCCTACTTTCGATCTGATTAGGTTTACAACTTTACCAACCCACCAGCTACCTACCTATATTAGCCAACAACCAACGCATTATGAGTATCAAACCATACTTGCCAACAACACAATGCACACCAACTCACCTACTCATTGAGGTGGACAAACATTTACTCAAATTTGAAACACTACCAATTTGGCATCACACGCTCCATAACTATGAATCAAACATTTCACCACCCACTAACTTCTTCCCTCTCAATTTAAACCTCCATATACAACTAAGCCCTCCAAATTAATTACACAAGAAACACACACCGCAAAAATCAACCACCAACCATTCTCAACCTCAAATTTGACCCTCCAGTACCACTCTAGAAATCACATAGATTTACAAACTCTAAGCCATCAAAATTATGTCTCTCTTCTACCGAGTCCACTCCACACTACAACAAATCACGCAACTATGCAGAACAGCACCACAACTCACCCTACGATAACTTTGCAGCTCTCAGCATCCCTCGATCTCAGACACGATTCACCTGTCATAGTATAATACCCATCACCGCAATTAAACACCTTAATGATCCTCATTACTCATCAGAATTCACACCAACGAAGTCACACCACATCTACACCTTGAGAATTTTAAAAATCATCCTGAGATAATTGTTTAATGAACAAATGCACATTATAAAGAGACTTGCGACATGAATGTCTTTAAGAAGCGTAGAAAAAGACACGTATCATACAATGGCTATATTCCCCGTTTACCACAGTTACGTAACTGTACTCCATCCTTGCACTAACATTTGCACCCGCCCTGATATACTTCTAATCCCATCACACATTTAAATAAGGTTCGCAACCGACGAACGCATAAGTGAACGATTCCATTCTCCAACATATCCCCTGTTTGACCTATTTGTCTAATGATGCATTCGCTACTCGTCACTATTGTTTTGTTATAGTGACAACTGTTGGACATGAACTTGTCTACCAGGCACTTAAAGCGAGTGTCACATTGAAAGAACATGTGCTGGGTGGCTGAGTATCCTCCCCCTTTGTCTATCTCACTATGTATGACAATTGCCAACCTTGTATGAAGGTACAATGTGTGACGATATTGTTTAATTCGCATATACAGTGTAGACAAATGCTGCTATTGGACTGAATTCGTGGATTTAGACGTCTTCCTTTATCTAAGTGGTGAATATAGGTAGCAATGGATGGTAGGTTTGAAACTAGGTAGACACGATTTAACGCTGAGGAGAGCGAAGATTAGATAAAAGGAAACACATTCTGCTTACCATTATCCCCTACATATCAGGTTGCTTAGGTCTCCTCAACTTAGATATCTAGAGAAGATCCACGCATTTGTAGTTGGAGGATCCCATAGTGTAACAGTGCTGAGGAAATAAATCTCCGAATCTTCTTCTTACATCCTGTCACGCTTTTGGTTCAAACTTATCATTATCTGGAGCTTCAACTTAAGAACCACCCCCACGCGTGAAGTCTTAAGCTTATCCCAGTTGCTTTGTCGCGCTTAAGACAAATATAGGTAGTTGATTGCCGGTAACAATTCTCGTTCAGCTATCTTCGTTTTTCCCTATTTAAACAAATTTGATACCTTTCAATTCTTGGTCTGAATTACATTAGAGGACTCTCACTCTCTCTGAGTTTTTGGTATATGCACGTCATGTCAAGCATATTTATCAGCTCAGTCTATTGTTAAGGGTATCCTTTCCACCTCAGTATGTATTACTCTTTTGGTAAATATATTGAAGAATCAGACTATTATTAATAACCCTTATATTTCTTCGCTCTCCTACTTTCGTTAGAGGACACTATTAATGTTTCTAGACTACGATTGAGGACTAAATCGCGATAGCTGAAGTAAACATTAGGTCCAACCAAAATGTTTTATCTCCACTGTGATATGCTATTTTACCAATAACAAAGTGGCTCGGGAATGACTGTATTAAAATAGACTAGGCTCAAATCGTCTGTTACTTATTCTATAGAAAGCTTAGTTGAGAAACAAACTATAATCTACTGTAAGTTAGGTATCACAAATGTGTTTGTAATTGACTACGACTTTAGCAAGAAAAATATCTATTGTCTATCCACAATATTTTCATACATTTTATTGTCATAAGTGGGAAATGTTAAACTAATAATGACAACTTTGCTCAAATCGACACTCAAATTCCACAATATTCTTATAGGTATCTATATCTTGCTGCTCATACGGCCAAGAATTGTCCATTACATGTCAATCTTTATCTTCATCGATCTGTAGTTCCGGTCGACCCATAGGTTTTCTCTTCTATGATACACGAATTCTGCTACATGTGGCATTTATTTTAGCACAAGGTAGAATCAGATAGACACTCTAAAAGTGTCGCTAATACTTGCCCAATATTGATCTCTCATATGCTTAATGACAATTGCTACATCCTCCTCTTCTCTACAATTCCAAAAGAGAAAAACCCAAAAAGAAAATTAGTAGAATAGTTTATGTTGTGGGTTGTGTTGTAAATTTGTTTAGGATATCTAGTATATATTGATTTTAGTTTATTTAGAGCTTATCTTGTATACATGAAATCTGGTGTCAAGTTTTGATGCTAGACTTTTACATATCACTAATATGGTTTAAACAACATAGCAAATCGTCTTGATTATTAAGTGCGACTGGTCTTATAAGTTAAATACTCGTGTAATGTAGAATATTTCTCTATATTGAGTGTACTTTCAAGTTTTAGTTTTATATTTTTTTAAATTTGAATAAGTTGTTGATAATCAATTTCGTGTTTACGTCTTATAATAAATTTGTGTATTTAGGTTATTTTATATCTTCTAAGTCATATTAGGATAAAAGTACCTTTAAGCGAGCACTTGTACTATAGCTCTGAAGTAAAATAAAAATTAATATGTTACATCTCTTATTACGACTGACTCCATCATGTACGTGAATATCCAAACAATCTGAGTAGCGCTTGACTTAATTTTCGCATACTATTTAGCGCCGCTTGTATTGACATTAGATGAATCTGTTTTCTCTAATCAAGCTGAGATTCGGACTCTCTTTAAGCTCTTAGAGACTTAAAAGAGGAGTGTATTGCACATATATAATTCCTTTGGTTATTTTATTGTTATGCAACTCTTTTAGAAAACTAAGGTAATAAGATTAGAGTGACCATTGACCGCTGACTTTGATCTTAATATCTAACGCAGAATTTGTTGAGTCTTGTGGTCTACATTTTAATCAAAAGTTCAACCCTTGTGTACCACTTTAAGAATCTACCAATAGGTAATTTCGAGTCATACTCAGCTTTTTAGAAAATAACTTACACCGTGGCGAAATCCTATACTGTGGATACGTATCTCTATTCTGCTGTAGTTTATAGGTTGTCTGATATCTGCATCTTAATAGGATTATAGGCGTAAAAAACCATACTAGTAAGAGCATGTTCTCTAAGTACACCTTAAACGTGCGCTCCTTACATACCAGTCTATAGTATTGATTTGTAATCTCAAATATCTTACCAAATTATGATGGGTGATACTTATGAGGAACTTCTAACTCTCAACACTCTTAGGCTTTATCCCTGTAGATGACTCAGGTATAGCAGATACTAAACCTTATTTGTCGTAGAATAACAATCAACGTTCAAAACCAAGAGCGTCGTTGCTTTTCATATGATATATATTTGTATTCAGTACCATTACTCTCTGCCTATGGTTATTGTTCTTCCCGCTCAACACTGCAACAAGCTCAGTCAATCTTACATTTCCAAACATTATCTGCCAATAAGCAATACTCATTTTTTATTGTGCGTATTACTGCCTCCATGGACGAGAGATAATTGTTGTATGTGTGAAAGAAATTGCCTAAGTTGATATGAGCAGGACGATCCCATCGGAAGGAAATAAAATGGCATCGCCAAACAAAACGAGAGAAGATATGTATTGCTAATGCAATAGAGTATTCAAATTTCCATTTTCTTAACTCGATTTTTGTGATACATAGTGATAACAAAACCTGAGAGAGTAGATAAGTTCTAGCACTGATAGAATCGAAACCAAATCATATAGGATACAAGATTATATACTAAATATACAAAATAAACTCACTCTTGAGTAAAATTGTTGTGACATCATTTAGCTGGATGCGATAATTCTCAAAGTAACTGAATCTATTGCGTATATTTGCTACAGTTCTAACCTTTTAGTTTTTTTAGTTGTCGTAATTAATTCTTTCATAACTTGAGAACATATATCACTTCTATCACACATTTTACTCGATTTGCACGTCTCTAGTCTATTCGCATTTCTAAATTTCGGCATGCCGATTTTTTATCTATTATAACCATAGACTCCAACCTTAGTTGTGTATGTTGGTCACGGTTTCTTGAACATATTCAGGTAATATTTACGTGTTTTAAAGAAGTGTAGGTACACAAAGTTTGGTAGGTTTAACTTATTTGAATACTTTTGAGTTGTAGATCTCTAATGTATCAGAGCATTATGTCTTGTTTTGAAAGACATTATTAACGCCGTACTTTGTGATTTTATCGCTCACGAAGGAAGTTTGGTTCTGTGTCGAACCACTACAATAAAAGAGGAGTACATTGGATCAGACTTTGTAATGAGGATGTTAGATGAGCAGAACTCTTGCCATTTATCATGGTACGACTAATTGTGTCGCATTCCCTCGTTGCTCCACAAACCCCTTTTAAACTACACACCCAAGTTTCTTACATCTATTGCCTAACCTTTCACGTCGTAAAGGGAGACAAATATAACAGTGGTCCACTATATTTGATTCCCTCAAAGTGGGCATATTAAGACAGTCTATGGAAATGTTTGCATAATCATCACTACTTTTTATTTTCCACTAATATCAGTCTTTCTATGGTCATTACTCTATTCTCCTTTAAAGATTATGTGATTACTTATGGTATCTCTAGTTAATAGAACACTAGAATTTACCATAATTATAATTAACGAAGTGAATATGACCAAAGTTTAGTTCTAAAGCCTTTATTCCATAGATGTTTTAAGACTAAAGGATAGTATAATCAAACAACTATAAATAGTGCTAATTAAGGATTGCATACACGAGCAACTCCATGAGTATGAGAATACTCAACGAGTATTAACATGTAACGACAATAATAATTAACCTTTGAGTCTAATACCATAATGCGTAAGATTTCTTCATGTGTAAATAATAGGTATTTTTTCGAAATATTTACTGTCAAATATTTCTTAATCATTTTGCATTCATCCAATCAGTGAATTTCCCTATAGTTCAATACCCATCATTAGTCAGGTTAACTACTAACATACCAATCAAAAACCCAATCTTTTTGTTGCCTGCACTCTTATGGAAGGCAGGTTGAATTGGATCAAATATGTGACAACACTTTATCAATGTCCCAAAAATCTACTTTCTCATCTGTGCATCAAGCGATACAAACAAGTTGACACAAGAGTCGAACATGACCGCCTTTTCAATTCGGTCACCATTCTCTGAGTCATCCTTCGTAGCCAACCTGACAAAAGGATACGCTCATGCAGAGATATCCATGAATCATCATTCTAAACCCTTGCTCTCGATAGCTATTAGTACCACAAAGAACTACAATTTCATAACGTACTTGATTATTCCACATTCTCTTATATTTTGATACACTCTGTTCTCGAAAAACACTATTTACCCTATAGTTCCACCCTTTATCCCTCTAAGGGCCCCCTAGCAACCATATCAAATCTTATTTTAAGTGTCAACATGGTTTTTTCTCTGAACCTTTCGTACATAAATTTATCGTATTTTATACTGACAAAAGACTGTATGTATCCAGACGTCAGATTTAGTTTAAGATAGCTTTAATATCATTATTTGTATTGTATTATTTTTTCTACAAACTCTATGCCTTACTCCCTCTTGCCATGATTCTCACACCATTCTACTTGTTCATAGGATCTTCAAAGTGCGATCTCTAGTTAAATATGTTCTTATACATGTTGAATGTATGCATTATAGACACAACATGCGAGAAATGTCACTTGACTCGACCTGGCTAACCCTCGGCTACTGTGAAATCTCCTATGGTCTGGATCAAGCGCTGAATGATCCCGCAAACCGAAGATGGGTAATGCAGGATAACTTATTTGTTTTCATTTCTTCACTCTCTTGGCTTGAATATACTGTGCGGAATATCGTTCATTCCAGCACATCCTGACCTTGTAAAGATCTACACCCTTCAACACTCACAAGATTTAATTGACTGTCTCTATCACAGTTATATACTTTCTTAGTATGTTGTAATGCTGTAATACTTTTAGTCCTGATGCTGCCCAACGGACTGAAGCGTTCATAGAAACAGGGAAATGTTGACCAATACTGAAGTTGAGCTGAATGCTTCGTGATGGAAGACTGATGCGAGAGCATAAGACTGTTTGTTCCCCAGACAAACATCCGCTACCGTGTCTATGTACTTCTTAGTCATTCCTATTCGCTCTACCTGGATTTATCTGAAGACATACTATACTCAAGATGATAGGAGGCGTTAAGTTGTGTAGCTTGATAAACATTGTGATTCGAACATACTAAATTTCGACGCAATGCTCGTTAATATACTACCGTGATATAATATTTTAGTTCTAATGGATTTTCTGACTTACATCTAATCATAGTACACCTACCTCAACAAATCTCAACAAATAACACGCTCCAGAGAGTACATTTGTCAAAAAGTTTATTATGAAGATACCCACACGTCTCATACAGCGTGGTAGCTCATATGTATTCCAGAAATATTTACGTCTGACTATCTAGTAATATTTATCACTATCCGCATTACAAATGTATACTACAGCTGTTATGCCGTAGTATTATCTTTATGCACCCTCTCCTCTCTACGTATATGCAACAAGACGAATTGTACCCTTAAGTAGATTTATCAATTTACGAATCCCTCACGTTAATGTAAGCGTAACTACAAAAACCCCTTATATCTTCCCATAACCCAAAATAGCCACACTCGCTCACAACAGCGTTTTGCAAAATTGCATATTGAAGAAATCCAATATTTGTTGGACTGAGCCATAGCAGAATTCTCATTCAAAGGACAAACACTTTTTTGTTCTTTGCTAACCTAATGCTTCATTCACATTTGCACATCGTAAACTACCGCATCACAGAACATTAGTTGATATAAATAATTACTCAAAGAATTGTCTAGCGAAATGCTTATTCGAAATCCGCAGAATCTGTGATTGATTGTCTAATTCATCGGTACAATATTTGAGATATTTGATATTGTTAGCCTTCAGTTTGTACACTGGAAGTTTCATGGTTATCAATGCGAATCTAAAATAAACACATGTTTACAATATTGAATATGTGTGCGTAAAAGCACATTAGCCAACCTATGATTAATGTGAACAAATAAGATTACGGGTCAACCTATATCCGCAAAGGTTAATGAATATCTTCCCCTCCCGGCTACGGGATACACTTTTCTTAACCCAACTCCCATATAGCCTCCGCCATTTCTCTCGCTCATCTCTTTAAAACTTTCCTGTTACAATCTCTCACCCCCCCCCCACAAGGTGCCAGATTTAGATGCCGCGACCCTGCCCCCCCCCCCCCTATTATTGATTGCTGTGTTCACCTATTCTGTTAAGTGATGTCTCTATAGCTTGTACACGTGTCAGTCTCATTAATGACTGGCAGAATTAATGCTAGGATAGTAACTGTCGAGCTCAAGGCTTTAAATGATGTACGGAAAACATTCGTCCATTGTACTTAAGATATTTTCTTCCGCTAATCTGAGTCTTGTTCCGAAAAATTTGAAACAAGCGGAGTTACATTGCATTCAATGTAATTAACATTTGTTGTTAGTTTAAAATATAGTACTAATAAATGGAACATCATGAATCTTTGTAGTTGAACTAAATCAAAAGCTTATCACTAGTTTTCTAAAGTCGTTATACTAGTGTTATGATGTAGCAATGTGTTCTAGCGAATGAGCATACAAATGGGCTTATTAAATATAATTGCTTTTTTGTTTATTTATAAGTAGACTGACCATCTTATTTATTTATGTGTCTCAATTTGCCATTTAGATATGTATCTCAAAAATATATTGTTCCAGAATCTATAACTATTCCATTCACACATAGTTTACTTTCAGTCTTCTCATTTGAGTAAATTTTGTCACACCTCTATTAATAGGTAGTATGTTTACACATCTCGTATCTTTAGATTGAGACATCTTTTCTAAATCAATTAGATTATCTTCACCCATTATTATTCATACTTTACCCGTATAATTATGTTCGTCTTTCTCTATATAGGTACACTCTATCATATTCACACATTTACTTTTACCTACTTACTCAAAGGCCGAATATACAAAGAACTGATTACACAACACAAACTATATACAACTTTTTAAAGCTCAAATCTAACACCCAACACACTCTAATGCAAAAATAAGATGATAACTACACATCTTCTAAAAACACAAACAACCAGAAAGCAAATATATAAAAATGATGTAAAAATAGATTCTTCCAGAGCACATGGTATGGGTTTACTTGCTAAATTAGATCAAATGTATTAGCTTGTGTGCTTCTAACGCGCAGGATCCAAGAGCTGTACCAAGTCATACCCTGGTGACGAGGGACGGAATACAAACCTATAAGTTGGTTCTTTACTACTCGTTGTCTCCTTCAGGACTATGTTGCCTAACTTAAGGCGTAACAAGCTGTCAAAGGGAACACTACCAGTCAATGGATATAGATAGTGTGACTTGAATAGATTGAGAGTTCGCCTATCATGACATTTGTATATTCTCACTATTCAGCAATCGATTGAATTGTCTATGCCTTATAACCTCGTTTATTACATGTCAAATTTACTTTGCAAACCATGTTTATATACAATGCGTGGACAATAAATTCCCCTGATTGTGATATTACAAACTAGTGCAAGTAGGATGACTAAGTATAGATAGTATAGAGGTTACGTTTTACGGACCAACACTAAAGTCAAGTTGAAATTGCGGAGAGAATAATCAGAGCGACGACACACGCCAATTCGGATTAAGTTTATGATGCTATTGATTGTGCGTTGATTTGCCGAAGAATATGTAATAATGTCAGGGGACAATCGTTCACGTGCGTGTAATTCATGAGAATATTCACTAAGATTATACTTTTGGCGTTGAGAACACAGAGTGAATAGATACTTTGTACTACTAATAATATTCTATTGTTAAAACTAGTATGTTATTTCTCTATATAATGTTCGACAAAGGTTAGTTTCAAATCCCATTGACAAGAATCGAACACAGAGATTTTACTTTGTTGGTTGCGTTCAATCCGTGCCAAATATGATTCCTTGAATGTAAATGACCTAGTTAAGAACATGATTTACACACCCGTGTGCACTTTTGTGCACAACAGAGATGTTGTCACAATACTTGTCAATGCCTGTTCGATGAGAATTGTGAACTTCTATGGGATGCTCTCTTTGAGTACACGACATGCGTAACACATTATGAGTTGCATACAAAGATAGCGTACAACTGTGCTATTCGAGCACACTTTGCCTTTTATACATTCGCTCTATGAGATGAGAAGAGATACTTACAAGGATAATCCGAACCCGATTTGAGAATTGCTCTTATAATTAGATCGTACTTACATGGTGTATGTTCTATAATTCGAGGTTTTGACATAGTAATTCGAGTCATATAGTGCTGAGTGTCACACTATAAATGTTATGAGTTGTGACGATATCTTCTTATTGCTCCAGTAGTTAGAAGCCTATACGGATAAAGTGTTAGTCATCGGTTTACCTTATAGTATTTAATGAGTAACACTGTATGTATTATCCATTGATAGATAAATCATACATTTTGTGTGTTTCAAGAGAGAAAGGAACCATGGCCCAATATACATAGATAGTGGATGATCGTGACCGGTTTTGGCCGAGTTGAGGACAGCAGCTTATGGTCAATTGATGACAAGAGGGGACACTTCGTCAATAGCGTCCCACTTCGTAAAAAGACACATGTTCTATGTATACCTCCATTTTCAGAGAGTAAAAAAAATACATAAATCTTAAAAACCAATGCATTAAGCTGATAAAAAAAATAGAGCGATTATATTTTTTTAAAAGACACCAACCCGTAAATGTACTTGACACATCAGCTTGTTCTACATATTCAACGCTTAGGAAGACTCTCCACAGCAAAGCCCAATTTATTTAACTATCTCACGTCTTGGGTTCGAATCCCCCGTATATAGGTTTTACCTTTTACCTCTTTTAATAGTAGCTTTCCTAACCAAAACCTGCAACTAGGCAATAAATCTATAGATACACCATTTCTTTTCTGAATCTGCTTCAACACTAACCTCTATGCTTTACAGAGCTTCTACCAGACATAAAGCGTTTACATTGCCTAGCCCCACGTGAGATGATATTGCCGTGTAAGCAATTTAGCTTCCCGAAGTTTTAATTTTTGACGTCAGAGTATTAGTGTATCACACTTTAATGCAACAATATGCTTAATTACGAAACACGCCTCACGTGAATAGTTTTTATATTCCTTTATTTTACCATTCGATATCTATAATTAACATTAGACAATATTCATCGTAGTAATGGTATACATGATATAGTACAATTAAGCAACACATTTACAACAAGAATATGAAATTTTCGATCCACACAATTGGTGTGTCAAAGAACTGATATGATCTCAAAGGATTGAGGACGACAACGCTACCACCTCCACCCCAGTTCCGTGATTACTAAGATTACTAGATAATACAATGAATAGAAAGACTCTTTTCAGTGAGATTACTTTGATATCGTAAACTTTAATCTTACTATGTCTCCTTAATTACCTAATGATCCCTTTTAAATAGACTGATATGTGCAAAATCGAACGAACAATTACACGAGTCTATCTCATGTCTATAATACATATTGCATCTTACAACTGTATTCAAGTGAACGGTCGGTAATATTCGTCACGCTCACAACTGCTCGAGAAACTGTGAGTTAAGGATCGCAAAACGAGATCTTACCATGAGTGAGAGGATCTCTTCTATAATGATATTCTCTGGACCAGAAGTCCTACAATCATCATTTCCGATACAAACCAGCAAAATTTGTTGATGGAAACTCAAACCTAATTCTATGACTGGAACTCGCCTTGTAATTCATACACCGATCAGTAAGGATCGTTAAAATGGTAGTGTTCGACAATCACGGAACAGATCGATTCCTCCTATTAAGACACGAATATTGACTTATTAAGAAAGACCTAATATGTCATTTTTACAGAAACTGATCAGGCTTCCAGCGAGACAGCATAATCTCATACAAAAGGTATGTGCATCACCCATCACGAAGCGCTGCGGATGTGAGTGGCTAGTATTCTACGAGACGTGTAGGAAATCAACATTCTATATAATCGAATAAGAAGGTAACAGAATAAAGAAATGCCACTATCAAAGTTGCTGTAGCCTAGGATTGTTACAAGCATAGTTAAGGTAAAACACACAACACTTGCGTATGATCTTGTGTCATCTACTAAAGCATGTGAAGCTTCACCTCAGAAGTTCACGTTGCAATAGACATGAGACGTACGTACTTTTCAAAAACGAGTGCAACCCATTTCCGTCACATTGAGTCAGTGCGATTGCAGGGATGCGAAGACCGACAAAAGAGTTTACCTGTTCCTTACTCCGGTGTGGCGTAGAAAGATGTAGAACGATGGTTATCCAGTGGTCTATTCATACGCAAGAGAGTTGAAGGCACCCAGATAAATATCATAAATATCAAGGATCAGTCATGCCGTAAGATGCAATAGCGAAAAAATACAATGGTGTTCAATCCATTGTCTGATTATAACTTCATCTTTTGTCATAGTTAAGCCAGACTCCACTCACTATGGTTCACACCCACATATAGGCTCTTTATATGAATTTGTTTATGTCGATCTACTTAACGGATGGGACTAATATATTTATTGTATCTGTGGATTTTACAACATATCCACTATACCTGAGGTTTGGGCTATATACACATACAAGTTAACTGTTCTCTATAGTATCTCTATTTTGCAACACTAAAACGCTCTTTTTAATCACACCCCCAACAATATATATATAACAAAACAGATGTAAAATCAAATATAAAAACTCACACTAAAAAGTTGAGCCAAAATTGTTATATTCAAGTCCCTCTTGTCACAAGCGATCTTTTTTACGTCTTCGTCTCCCCCTTAATTAACCACTCTTCTTCATATTCATGTCATAATACCCCTTAAATTCCTTCTGCCCATCTCTCCGTATCATTTTCTCCAACCTTCAGTCCTCTTCTATACCGCGCCTACCCCTCAATTTTGAGATCGTCACCGCCAATTTCTCAGAATTTCCCAGAAATGCAGTCTCTAAACCATGCACTCCTACCTCTGCATACGAACCATCCCTCTCCCTCTTTCTTTACCGCGTGCGCACCTAGCGCTAGCCTTCCACAACCTAGACCATCCATTTTCTATTCACACACAACATCTCTCTCCCCTCTTCGCTTCCTCATTCAACCAACCCCACCCCTTCGCCACCCCAACCCGTCGACCCACTACCAGCCTGTCCGCGCCCCATTTGTTGATCCCTACAAAAACGAAATACTTTTATCTCCGTCTTTGTCGCACACGAGCTGCGCACTCTACAGCGCAGCCATACCTTCCATCCCGATCTATACTAGCCAAATTTCGAACACGTAGCAATTTACGCGGACGACATTGTAAAATTATATATGAGTGTGATCCAACACCGTTTATGACCAAAAGTACTTGCATGTAGTTTCTTGTTCAACTCTTTGTTCTGGGGTTTAGGTGAGGTTGATGTGCTCATTTTTCGCTCACATTGTGTGATAAACCCAAGTGGTCTTGAAGATTATTTCTTGGATTTGCTGCGACTTCCATAATTGAGTGTCATCTTATCCACCAAACTCGTCCAAGCGACTAATTTGATCAACACTCTCCAATTCGACCTGTTCTGTCACACAATCACCATTGAATAGATACAGATTTTCAGGATAATCTTTCTGGGGTTTGAGGCGCATCAGACAACTCATCAAAGACGGATACCATTCTGTCAACTCGTTTTACCTCATCTGTTGAGTCAGATCGTGAAAAGCCACCGAACAGATGTATGCCTCCTAAAATACATCTTATGCCATCTCCGTAAGATAAAACATTCAGGAGTTTTTGATGTGGAGCTTATCATACAAACGAATTAAATGGCCGCACATTTATGCCATCCGTCTCAAACTTCTTACAAGAGCAAGTCCCATATTGATTCTTTGTGTTAAACTTCAAACAATAATAGGTATGATCATCAAGGAGCACTCAAAGTTGTATTTTTTGTTGTTCTCTTTCTCTGGATCACCAGCTGATGTCTTCCTTTTAGGCTTCACCCATACCCGATCCTCGACCATGAACTCATGTTTTTGTCATCTAACTGCCTCTCCTCCAATAACACTAACATACTGACCCGCTCACACTGAACTTGCAATGCCCTAAATATACTATGCAGGTAATATTGGGACATTTACATATCATCTTGCAAACTTCTCCTTCCTTAATACGAGTCTCAACAGCAGAATGTACTTCTCACCAAAGTCACAAAACATTGTGTTCGGACCTAAACTTGTCAAAAAAATTATGAATGCTCTCAACTCCTCTAAGTGATTGCAATCCAGCCCAAAATAAATCATCAAAAAACTAGGCACCCACATTGTACGCTCCTCGAACAAATTTTCAACCACTCATTTGATTGAAGTCTTACTCCTCTACAACTCCCTCCCACCGCCCGATCAAAGTCTGTTTCCTTATACTAGTACACAACATCAAAAGGTCATCCCTAATATCTTCAACTACGCCCACACGAATAATTCAATACATGTCAAATACTTGCACACATAAAATGTTACCAAAACACATACATCGAAACACCAATTACCGCAATGGAATAATAAAAAAAATATTTCAACAACCAATTTACTAATTTCATTATATATCTACATTATGACTTTACAAACAAGCACCATCAGATTTTACATGAACAAAACAAATCATACAACACCAATACCCTTAATTCAAGAAAAATAATACACCACTTTCAAACATATAATAAACTTATTGGCAACCATATTGATTTAAAACAGCAAATAAACTGTCACTCAAGCAACAAATAACTAGAAAAAAATATAAATTCTTACCTAGAATACCCCTCGCAATTGTAAGGGAACTTCTGCGTGATGTGCCATATACACCATCGTGCCGTGTGTCCGACTATCACCATTCTAGGCCTTTCCTCCCACTGCGCACTCTGATAAGTCAATATGGCCCTAGGAGCAACTCCATCCATACAATCAACCATTTCTTGAATACCCATTCAAATGTTCTCCGCATCCTCGTGAGTGATCAGGCACAACCCAAACAATATCGACTGCCCGTATGATTTACGCCCACAAATTGGCAAAAGAGAAAGCTGTAAGCATTTGTCAAAATACGTTGTGTCAAAAAACCACATCACTAAACTCCTTATACGCTCTCGACTGTACGAAGCATAAAACCCACATGATATCTTGCAGTCATACCCTTGTATCTAACAAGGGAATAAAAAAAAGCACGATTTCAGTTTGCATCTTATTAAAGAAGCGACCATTGCATTCAATCCCGCCCTTCCATCCTTTCTTTCGTTTCCGTGTCACTATGTGACGCAATCACTCTCTAAGAAAGGAATGTCTCGGAGACCTCACCCTCTCTGTTTTGCATAACATTATATATATTTGATCCGCTCGATCCACTTTTGAAATCATTCTCCAACCTCACGGCGGTGTTTGCTAAAAGCCCAAGTAAGGTACTCTAACAAGAATTAACTTATACTTCAGACTAGGTTTATGATTTTATGTTCAAAACAACGGCCAACAACCCTTACCGTCCATGATATAGGACGCAGATCAACAGCCTCGCCCACAAAAACATTCTAACTCCTTCTTTAGAATTACCAACTACTTTCTCACACGTCCACCTATGTTCAATTCTTTGCCAACTTATTTCCTTCTAATAGACTTTATA
>SNQN01001351.1:59631-98068 GCA_008642245.1 Bassia scoparia
TGACCCGCTCCACACTTGAACTTGCAATGCCCTAAATTACTTGCAGTATTTATATTTGTACAATTCATATCATACTTGCAAACTTCTCCTCCTTAATACGAGTCTCAACAGCAGCTATGTACTTCTCACCAAAGTCACAAAAACATTGTGTTCGGACCCATAAACTTGTCAAAAAAAATTATGAATGCTCTCAACCCTCTAAGTTGATGAATCCCACCCAAAAATAATCACTCATAAAACTAGGCACCCACATTGTACGCTCCTCGAACAAATTTTCAACCACTCATTTGATTGAAGTCTACTCCTCTACAACTCCCTCCCACCGCCGATCAAAGTCTGTTTTCATTTATACTATTGTACACAACATCAAAAGGTCATCCCTAATATCTTCATACTACCCCACACGAAAATTCAATACTGTCAAATACTTGCACACAACATAATGATACCAAAACCACATACATCGAAACACCAATTACGCAATGGAAAATAAAAAAAAATTTCAACAACCAATTATTAATTTCATTATATCTACATTATGACTTTACAAACATAGCCATCAGATTTTACATAACAAAACAATCATATACAACAACCAATACCCTTAATTCAAAGAAATAATACAACCACTTTCAAACATTATAATAAACTTTATTGGCAACATATTGATTAAAACAGCAAATAAACTGTCACTCAAGCAACAAATAACTAGAAAAAAAATATAAATCTTACCTAGAATACCCCTCGCAACTTGTAAGGGAACTTCTGCGTGATGTGCCATATACACCATCGTGCCGTGTGTCCGACTATGCCCACTTCTAGGGCCTTCCTCCCTCCCATGCTGCACTCTGATAAGTCAATATGCCTTAGGAGCAACTCCATCCATACAATCAACCATTTCTTGAATACCCATTCAAATGTCTCCGCATCCTCGTGAGTGATCAAGGCACACCCAAACAATATCGACTGCCCGTGATATTTACGCCCACAAAATTGGCAAAAGGAAAGCTGTAAGCATTTGTCAAAATCGTTGTGTCAAAAGAAACCACATCACTAAACTCCTTATACGCCTCTCGACTACGAGCATAAACCACATGATATCTTGCATCATACCCTTGTAATCTAACCAAGGATAAAAAAAATCACGATTATCAGTTTGCATCTTATTAAAGTTCTGGAGAGTCGTAACACTCACAATGCCACCTAGTAGCACGCCTTTCTTTATGACAATTATATGAACTTGCCACCCTAGATATCGCGAACCCCTGAGACTTCGCATACCTCTTGTACATGGCCTCCACTTCCTCCATTGTAGGATACACCATGCCAACCTCAGGTGTAACAACAGGAACTATGTCATCTACATCATCCTCTTCATTTAAAGTGTCCTCCACAACAGCATTACGTGCCAACAACCTCGGACTCCTACGAGGTAGACACTCATTGCAATCCCCTTCCCGCCCGTCGCGTAACCCCCGACCATTTATTGGGGGGCTCCTAATCATCTCCTCATCCCCACTTGTCGTAGAAACAACTAAAACTCTTCAACTACAGGATTTTCTAATTATTCGGCAATAACTAATAGCAAACAAGAACGTTCCTATGAACAACTAATCAATCCGACAAAAATATGAACATTCTTTAACAAAATCACCCAACAAATCACAACTCAACTAACAGAGAACCCACAACAACCACAAAAACTTAAGTGTGGAACCCATTTGAGTGAAAAAAAAACATCTTCTGTCTAAAATCGGTTTTACAATTGAACTATTCAACAATTAGAAGTTCAATATACACTMACACAACAAAACAAAAATAGACAACGACAACCAAATGGTTGCATCTACACATAAAACACTATGAGTACCATCAAACTTACAATTTCAAGAACCGATCAACTAAGACTTAAGAAGTCAACGTCGTTCACCTCAACTCAAAAGAGCAACCCAACAAATTAATAATGTAYTRATTTCAACAACATTTAACTTGAGCAGAATTCTAATACAACATTACAGGGGAATTCTAAGCATGTATTTGTTTCAGTCAATTTTTTCAATTAACCTAAACTCCCTAATGAAAATACAGTGTAGTAATGGCCAACTAATATCACCAATCAAAATAAAAAGCACAATAACTTACCTGTATCAAAYGCAGATACGTGAACGGCATCCGCATCCTCCATTGATATACGGTACTTCGTTGGCYGAAAAAACCAGACAAAGAGGAGTGAACGTTGCTGCTGAATAAAATTAACTTTGAAGAGAGAGAACTATTGAGTTGAAATTGGAAACCATGGTTAATGTGGGACGTACCACCTATTACACCGTTTAACATTTCCATCCCACTGGTCACGTGTATCTTTATAAAACAACACCAAAATTACTTACTTTGCCACGAGATGAACGATTTGCGGTTCATCACCGATATGAACTAGATACGGCTCTAGAGATTGCAATGCAAGTATGTATCAATTACACACTATTGTCATACCATTACTTCTGACCAATTAACAAAATCTATATAAAAATAGAAAATCTTATTGCACCAAATTAAAAGTTTCTTGGGTTTCTACAATACATTGAATTAGAAGCATAATAAGATTTTTATAATTGTACCTGAAATCATTAAGGATAAGAAATTATAGGTAACGCGCAATACACTAATCCAATTATTGTTTCAATATCTTTTATTTCCTTTTCATTCTTATTTGATAATATAAAAATTATTGCTATGATTTCACATGTTATTAAACTAAAACTAGTATCACGGCCCGAGTAAAATGCACATGCTTTATTCTTATGGATTTTTTTTTATCATGCACTATGATTTTCTATTTTTATATTTACAATATTGAAATTACATCCAATAATTCATCTAGCTTACTAACAAAATATTTTACAAATTATAATATGATAAAAAATTAAAAATTCAATATGTGTAAATATATCATATGCGTATATAATTTTCTACCTTTCTAATATATGTATAATGTATATACACATATCAAAAGGAGAAAACATATAATTGAGAGCTCAAATTGATTAAAACATACTTCCTCCTTTAATTTCTCTTTTACTTGCATTCTTTTCCTATTTAGGAAGTTGCAAAATACTTGCATCCATTCTTTCTATGGTAAATGATCCCCACCAAAAATTACAACTATATCCTTATAAATATAATAAAGGGAAATTCTAAGATATACACATATGGTATAGCATTTTCTAAGCTGTACCTATGCTTTTGAGACTTTTTCAACTATACCTATGAACTACCCATCATTAATCAACTATACCCTCCTCAAGTTAAAAAAACTAACCTTAGTTAAATTTTAAATCGATTGTTATTATGGTTGGGTGGTGTGTGGGTGGGTTGTTGTTAAGGAATTGACTTCTTTGTTATTTTTTTWAAAATTTTTTGTTGTAAAAGTTAACTAAGGTTAACTATAAGAGTTGAGTTAAGGTACAATTGATTAATAATTGGTAGTTTTGGGTATAGTTGAGAAAGTCTCAAAAGCACAGGTACAACTTAGAAAACGCTATACCACATGTGTATAGCTTAGAATTTCCCTATAATAAAATAATGTAAACCCCACTTGCATGTGGGTCCACTTTCAATTTTTCTTCCTTAATCAATATTTTTTTCTTCTTTATTATATAATGTTCATCTTTTGGGGTCCCTATGTATTCTTCTCATAAATTCTTGTGGCACCAAGTGGTGCGAGTAAGGAGAACAGATGAGTAGAGGAGAAAATTGTTAAATAAAAGTAAAAGGTATTGCAAAGGATGACAGGTTATGTGGTATTCGACAGTTGAATTTATAGAAGAAAATTATTGTAGTGACAAAATTAGAAAAATTTTTATTTTTATTTAATCACCACAACAGTCAGTGATTAAATTTTTAAAATTATTAATAATGAAGATGCAAGTGGCGACATGGGTAGATCATATGAACATCAATTATATGAACACTAAAAATGAGAATATGACCTACAGATTGACATCAATCTATATTTTAGGGGTTGTTTTTTAAATATTAGTATAGATAGATAGATAGTATACTCATATAGATAGTGTCATTTTATGTCATTTATTGTTCCAGTTTATCTAAATGATGATATCCTATATATATATTTGCAGTTTTTTGTTTAGTTTGCAAATTTATTAAATTATTGAAACACTTTCATCAAAAAGAAGCGTTAAACCGTTAAAGTTTTTTTTATTAATTAACGATGACGTTTTGGACCAGATTAGGATACGGGTAGAAGTTATTTTTTAATTCCTAGATTATAGCTATTTTCACGTTTTTACTTTTCATGTGGTAAGTTATTTACTCCGATGATTTGTTTAAGGAAGAGAGGTATTTTATTCATTTATCGTTATAATTTTAGACACATAATTATGTTGTGTGCATTTGGAGCATGTTAGGTGACTTCATTTTGAAGGAATTCAATAACTATGTTGGATCCTAGGCTCATGATGCTTATAATTTAAATTTCAAATTAACGATAGATTGGTACCAGAGTTAGGCCCATTTTAACCTATACAATGGATTAGAGGCTAGGGCATTTTATGTTCTATGTTGATTTGAGGATGGTGCTCTTTAGGGTGGGTGGAATGGAACTAGTGGGTGAATGGACTATAGTTGTCACCATTCAGAGATTTGTATGAGTTTGAAGCGTTTATAGAAAGTTGACCCTGACCTTAACAAACTATAAGCTGAGAGTGATAAAAAAAGTCGGCCCGGTTCTGGCTCGAATTTGGGCTTTCGGTGCACAGTTTTCGCGCCGAATTCGGGACGGGGCCGGAATTTCGTTTTTTGTTCGAGATTTGGCGATAAATTAGGCATTTTGGTTAACTTTTTTGGCCCGGCCCGAAAAAGTCCGAAAAGTCCGCTAGGCCCGCACTTATTTTTCGGGCTTTGGACACAAACTATAGGCCCGAATATAAGCTTGGCCCGRCCCGAGCYCGATTAAAGGGCCTACATTTTAGGCCAAGCCCAGACCGAACCCGGCCCGGCCCGGCCCATGATCACCTCTACTATAAGCCTTTTGGGACATTTGTTTCAACACACCCAGATAGATGTTTTATCTTACGTTAAAAGTTACGTTGAGGAGAATGAAACCTTCTAAATATATAGAGTTAGTTGAGGATACCTTAACCCAAACAAGTAGATACCTTTTGAGAGGGTCRTTCCGGCAGCCCATACCAACACAAATTATTGTGGTCTAAAACCATGAAATTTGACATTATGCTATAAAGCAAGTAGATCAGAGTAATAAATTCRTGTGGCTTGTAATAAATTATTTTTTCATTTTGTGGCAAAAACTTCAATGATTCACTCAAAAAAATGTGTTTTTAGTTGATCAATCATGTGACAAAAAAATGATCAGAGTMATAGATACCTTAGTTGATTGCAACATTTATTTCTAAAAATTTATATTGACACATGTGTATGCCATGTGGTTTTTAATTGAAAAAAATAACAAAAATAATCTCACCTTTTAGACAATCATCCAAAAAGATCTATGACCGGTCATGGCTTCAAGATTGCCCGTATACAGGTAAATTCCATACTAATCTAAYACTAATTGGTTATTAATTTTAATTAAAGAAAAAATAATAAATTTAATTTTACTTAATTTGAAAACCCACCACCCACCACCCACCACATAGAGCCATTAACCCAGCAAACCACCACCCTCACAAAACCCTAACTACTCCCACAACAACAAAACACCCACCCACGAAACACCATCTCCTCCCAACACCATTAATCCCTAACTCGTCCAACCATCACGACACTCCAAGCTCGCCGACCACCACAAAACCCACCCACGAAATGAGAGAGAAAGAGATAAATGACAGCACACGATGGCGTAAATAAGTGGAGTAAAGGAGAGAGAAAAGAGCTGAGGGACGTAGATGTAGCTAGTCACAGTGGGGGTAAGGGGAAAGTGAGGGAGTGGTTGCGGTGCGAGTAAGAGGGAAGGAAGGGGGTTGCGGTCGAGGCAAGGGGATAGAAGATGGTCGTAGACTCGCGGTTGGGTAAGGGGAAAGGAGGGTGGTCCGTTGGTGGTGGGCGGTTTGTAGCGGCAGGTCRGATAAGAAAGGGGTCTACTCGTAGGGTAGGGAATGGTTGGCTACCTAGACTAGTTTAGTTAATTTTTTTATTCAATGTAACAGTCGATTTTGRTAATATAGTGCAGAAAGAAATTTTAACCAGTTGTTTAAGCTGTGGGCATCATGGATCGTTTTTGGAAGATTGGCTATAAGGTATCATTATTTTGGGAATATTGAAAGGCGGAATGAATTTTGAAATACCCTCAAAAGGTTGAATTTTTATAATTTTCCCTTTTATCCCCCTTACTCTAAAATGTGAGTATTGTCCCCAAAGTGTATTTACTATCCTATCCTTCTATATCCTTTATTTTACTACTTGCCATTACATTTGTTGATTTGTTGGTCTTCATCTTCTCCTCAACTCTTCTCTTCCCATTACTCTTTCTTCTGCTTTCCTTTACTCTACTTGCAACCCATGCCATTACGAAGTACGAGATTGTCAAGATTTACAACCTCATCTTCTTCATTGTTCTCTCCAATCATCTACGATTCACTTTCTTGCTTACCTCCATCTGCTTGCTACCCACCGTGCTTGAAATTTTCTTGTTGTCAGTTTCAGCTTGAGATTTGTTCCATACTTCTGCTTTCTATGGAATTTTCATTTCTACAGCGAACCAGGCCCATTAAAGGGATTTCCTTGCTGAGTGTTCCATCGATGTATCCAACAATGCATCTCCTTCTTTATCAGGTGAGTTCTTACAATGTGAAAGAGTTTCGATCTAGGGTTTCGAAGTTTTATTGAAATTAGGTTTGAATTTGGGTTGTTTCCAATTACGGATTTTGAATTTTAGAAGATCTAGGTTTCGAGGTTTGAATTAGGATTTATTGGGATTTTGTTTGAAGTTTTGTGTCGGATTTTGAGTTTTATTTTTTGTGGATTTGTTGTAGGTTTTAGGTTAGATTTCCAGTTTATTACTTGTTTCCTTTTTGTCATCTAAGTTTGAGTTTCTGGTTTTTGTGATGTCTATGGTGAGTTTGACAATGGTTTATTGTAGTGTGTTGAAGTCACTAAGCTATAAATAAATATGTGGTATGAGATTTTGGGTACCATTGAAGTGTTATGGAGGCTTGTCTTGAATTAGATTGTTTCATGATTTTTATTTTTTTTATATGATTTGATTTAATTCAATTTAATTAGTGAATGTAGGGGTATGTGTTGTTCTTGTGAATACAAATGAATTGACACGTTGCTTGTCAATAATACAGCTTGCTCTTTGTGGTTAGTGAATGTGATCTTATTTGATTTGCTTAGTTATTACCTGTTGGAATTGATTTTCATTTTGATTGAATTGGTTGTTGGAATGATACTGTTTTCTTGTGCATATTTTGATCAATTTTTATCTCTATTATATAAGGGAAGGGAGGTCGCGTGGTGTCCATCCAAATTTACCCTCCTACCCCCTTTCCCTTGTAATTACAACATAACTATAGTCAATTATATATTAAAATAATTAATTCAAAATCTTCCTTACATATGTTTTTCTAAATAGCTGCAATAAGACAAAGAAACAATGTGTAGCAAAAATATGGTATACAAATAACGAATTCTTTGCATAAAGTAAATGATACTCCATAGAAACAATATTAGTACAAACTATGAGAATCTAATATATATCTGTCATCTTGAAATACAGAGTAAGAAAAAAATTGCAAATACCAACACAATGCATATTGTGATTACAAACGAACATAAATCACAGCTTTGCCATTGACAACTTTTCCAGATTACAAGGTACACATTTATTTTTTCTTGCAAGTAATGTTGATACAGTAGATTTTTAGTCAGGATTGTTATATTTGATCTTAAGACAAAAAAAATATGGAGTACATTAAATGAATAAAGTATGAATTTTGCTCCATTTGTAAGTTAAAATAACAAATTTCAGATGTAATGATCCCATCTCGATGTTATCTACTGTATATTGTTAGATCATGTACCAAAAATACATAAAAAAGATTTAAAGTAGAAAATACAATGTTGAGTTAAAAATAGCCATATTAAATATATTGAGCCAAAATCAATTTCTTTGCAAAAAATACAAACATTGATTTCAAAACAATATATTGACTTATTCTAAATATAGCAATTAGTTTCTAAAAATCTCAAATTTAAAATTTTAAAATATTTCGAAAGGCATCACAATTACGAAGTAAAGCAATATTTGGAAATGAATCACAAATTAGAAATAGAAAAAGTTCTCAATTAATTACCTAAAATTTGAGAAGTAATGAACTTGATTTCCACTAATTAAAAAGCATGAAGCTAGACGATTTTGAGGCCACCTGGATATAAATGATAAAAATTTTATAAAAAAATGCGTGTGAACTTTTGCTAATTAAATAACAAGTTTTACGAGTTTTTAAGAGAATTTATGATAGTGGAGTTATGTGCAAGTGTAAATATTTGTATGAATGAAATTGAAAGTAAGAAATATTGATGAGTAATGTGATTTAATTTTTTTTATTTATTTCAGATATATGTTAAATTTTTATGAAGCGTACATGCTTAAAATATAAATGATACAAATAATTTGATACATCCATTATGATGTGTGGTGCATGTACAAAAAACAAAACAAAACAAAGGGAGTATTGAATACAATTGAAAGCTTGAAATTTTAAAATATCATGCACGCAGAGCGTGCATAAAGCTAGTCTCTAAATCGACCGGCATAAGAGTGAATTATATAAATCTTCTAAAGTATGCTTTATACCTTTGATTTTGTATTGTTGGTTTTTTTATTTATTTTTTTAATTGGGTAGAATTTGTGGTAAGTGGAGAATTGGGGAATTCACTTTCTCTAAACACGAATTACAAAAAGTTAAAAGCAAATAATAGATGAAATGTAAAGTGTAACGAACGACAACATTTAGTCCATGATGTTGAACTATATCATAGCAGTAGTATTTGACGGGAGATAAAGCATAGTTCATATGGATAATATATTCTGGTTGGGGAGAAAGGATTGATGGCAGGAATTAAGTTCGAAAAACACGATAATTGATGAAGGTCTTGAGAAGTTGAGATTTAAGCTTGTCTGTCTACTAGCGGAAATCACTGTATCTTTTCCAATTCGAAGTTACTTTATTTTCCAGTTTAAAAATTGTGTTATTGAATTACGTGAGGGTTGTGGGTAGTCGAGGCTGTGATTTTTGAGTGCATTTTGTGGGTGACTTGCGATTGTTGAGTGGTGATTGTTGTTGTGGGTGATAAATTTTGTTATTATGTATCAATATACTACCATGCTATTAATTACTATTCATTCTCAAGTTAGAAGGGATATGACTTCATACTATACTTTGCAGTGAAGGCTCTTCCGGGTTGTGAGATTAAAGTTCTTGAAGGCACTTTTGATGAACAGGAAAGCATGATAATTGTATCTGGTCCAGCGATATATTTTAGGGGCTTCTGCCAGCTAATTCAATTCATGTTTACTACCTATACAATTTTCCTACCCATGTAATACTTGTGTAAGAAGTCCTTATTTCGTTGCTTAATTTTTGCAGCACCCAGATGATAGAATATCTCATGTGCAAGATGCGCTGCAGTTCTTCATGTGCAGAGTTGTTTAGCCAAAGCTATACCTGATAGCAAGGAGAAGGGTATAACAGCCAAGCTTCTTGTTTCATCCAATCAAATTGGYTGCCTTCTTGGTAAAGGTGGMACTATTATGGGTGAAACGCGAAAGGGGACTGGGGCTCACATACGTATCCTAAATAACCAAATCCATAAGAGTGCATCTGAAAATGAATTAGTTTAGGTAACTTGTTTTAGCTGACAGCCTGACACTGATATAATCATGGTTGTTTGCTTTGACTCTGCAAGATCGACATTTAATTGAGTTGTTGTGTTGAATATTGACTCTGCAATATTGATATTATTGATATTAAATGTTGTTTGCTTTGACTATTCTATAAGTTTATAGTTTTCTACTTGTTTAAGAACTCAAACCCATGAGAGTACTTGTAAATCTAATCTTTTGGTTCAAAACTCTGACCATGGTTTTCAAGGACAGGAGCAATAGRCACGTTGGTTATTTTATATTATCACATATTAGTTTGTATCTCATCAGCTTATTGGGAATAATTATTGAGATTCTCCTTTTCTTGATGCATCCCTTTATTGAAYTGGCCTAATGTGGAATTTTGCATCATTAACTTTTAGTTTCTTATTCCCTGGCAAAATACTTATGGCTTTGCATAAAAATGAAACACTCATCAAGCTTTCTTAGAAACATAATTAGTATTTCACAATAGAGTGTTGTGCTAGGTATGCTTTCCTTTCACTCACCTCTCTATTCGCAAAAGCTACCTGAGCATGGTGAGTTATGAGTTTTCTTCTTGTTATTCTTATGTTCAAACAGTGTACTTTTCAAGGACCTGTTTGGAATTTTTTAATATTGATTTAAAGCATAAAATCAGCTAAAGAAGTAAGGGCTGGAGCTATCATGAATTTACTGCTTGTAAGCCCACGATTCTTGCACTGTTTTTCAGAAGGAAAAGCAAGGAGAATGTTTCTTCTCACAAGGAGTTTGGAAGTTCAAATCATGATTGATCTCCACGGTCCATTTCAGATGATGAAGTAGTACTAAGCTCATTTGTAAAGTAAGGATTGCAATGATTTACTTCAGTTTATACTGTTTTCATCAACCTACGTGGAATTTTCAAAAGCAGGAAATCTAAAATGGTTCAGCCAGAAGTCCTAGAACCAGAAGACAAGTGCGCAGATGCTTCAATGAGTCAGGATATTTTTGGAGAATATTCTAGCAACCAAATTGCTCAAAGTCCGGAAAAAAGGTAGGAATTAGTAAATAAATCTTTAGGGTATTTGATTTGAAGTGTCATATAATAGCACTTTAAAACCCTGAACGCAGTGYTACTATCACATTTCAAAACAAATGCTACTTTTGCTTTGATGACTTAAGTTGGTCATAGCTCTATAATAGTAATCAAAGCAAAAGTTGGTTGATAGATTATTGCATCTGTTTCCTACTTGCATGATGTCCTTTATGACGCTTTCCAATTGAGTGAACTTGTTCAGATCATTGTGTTTGGTTGTGTTTATGCAAGTTTGTCTTCTAGGAATGAAAGAGGGGATGCTATTGAAGTAGATTTAGATGTTCAAAGTCCTGACAGCCCTAAAAGCATATCACCGAATCGAGCTGATAGGTCTAGCGATTGGTGTGGGAGAGATGAAGTTTGAGAACATTTTTGACAGTGATCTAGAAAATGATGCTATTCCAGGCACGAAAGTCAACGTTGATACTGTGCACGATGAACATAAATATAGTGACTTTGAAGACTCAGGGGATGACCAGGCACCTAATGTGTCACCCGAGAGTTCAGTAAAGAGAAGGAAGCTCAGGATAGTGATGGACTTTGATGATGATGATGATGAGTAGCAACTGAGATGAAGTGCTATCAATGTACATTAGATATATTTGTCCGTGTTAAGTCTTACCTCGGATTAGTTGTACTTATCAATGCAATTAAATGTTAGATACTCTATATCATGCTATGTTACCCAAACGACCAAACACAGAGTCGAGTTGTTGTAACATTTTAATTGGCTATAGCTGATAGCTCACTACTTGAAAATTTTATGCCTCGTTATTGAGAATTGCATGCTATTTTGTTTTGTATGCCTTTTTCTACATATGTTGTTAAGCTTGCGTATTTACATCTTCAAATTGCAATTTATTGCTAATCTGTTTTTGGGTTATTATTTGACCAGATTAGTGGAGAATTGGAGATAGTTCTAGAAGCACTTTTGTAGATAACCTCAAGACTACAACATCATTTCTTCCATGATGCCTTCCCTTCCATAAATCATCCTTCAAAATTTCCATTCCCAGATCGAGGGAGGGTTGTCTCTTATTTGTGATTTTTGTTAAGAACTTATCAACACATTGTTTCAAAGATATGTGAAATTTATACAATATGTGTCACAGGTTCATAATTTTTATTCTCGTGTAACCAAATTGAGTTGTACAATTATCTACTTATTTCATTAGATATCCCCCACCTCACCTTGTTATTTTTTGCTGTAAATTAATGTCTGCTCATGTTGCACTTTTTTTTAAAGGTCATCTTGCCAATAATAAATAAGTTTTGAGTTTAAATTTGCATTGCTGGCAAATTGAAAAGCAACAATGATATGATGAATTAATTGCATAATTTGAGCACAATGATTAAAGAACTAACATTGAACTGAGGAGGGTATGCTTTTGTTCAAAAATAATCTATTAACACTAACTACGGAGTATTTGGATTTTCTTTGGAGTAATCTAATACACCCAAGTTTCCACCTTGTGGTTACCTATAAGATCCTAGAATCATGTACCTACAGCTAAAAGGAGTTATAAAAGGTATTAAGTTCATGGATTTGTCGTATTGGATAATGAGGTCTTCCCTCATAGAGTGTGCATGAGGAAAAATCTTAGTGAATGCCTATCCGAAATGAACATTTTTTATTCATGTAGCGAACCTCATTTTATGATACTAAGACTTTTATTGAATGATTATGATTTGAGAGTACTTACTAACACTTATTAAGCTTAAAACTTTTAGTACTCTGTAGTAAATCGCTAAATATTACTCATTCCATTCGCTTTTGTTTGTTTGTTTAAAATAAAAGGCGAATTTATAAAAATGAATCTTTAATTAAAAAAATCGTTAACGTTATAAGATTCTTATTTAACAAAAGGGTTATTGGATTTTCTACTTTGTATGATGAGAAAAGGTAATAAATGTATGTTGAAAAGTTAATTTTTGGGAGTAATCTAGGTAGTAGTTAAACTTTTATTTAACTGTATACAAGAATATGTTTCATTTTATTATAGATAATGTGGATAAAGTTGAAGTTATAAATAAAATATTCTAAACATGACAAACATATAGGAATTTCATTTTTCGAAAATTAAGACAAGTGGACTTACGACAAGAATTAGTTGGTTTGACWTAGAATYCAATGTAAATACATTTTGATACTCGTGAGTCACAATTCATTACATTGCATTATAATTATACGCTATAGTTACATGAAGATCAAGATTTAAGCTAGAACTAATCAATCTCTCAAGTCTTCCACCTCAGATGTGACCAAGTGTAAAACCCTTGTGACGTGTATGATAAATGTTTTTAATTGCAACAATCCTGAATTGCTTCGCATATACAATAAATTAATGAAACTTTGCACTTAGATATAGCATTGCGCTCTCTTCTTTGTATAACTGTTTAAATGAAGAGGAAGTTGTCCAAATTGTCATTTTTCCGTTTTGAGTTTTTAAGACTAACTTGAAATACCCCCTCCTACCATAACTACTGGTGGTTTATTCTTTGTCTACATTGAAGAAAAGATCTATTGTTAGCCTTAAAAAAATTGCTAAAGCAACTTTCTTGTCTGGTTTCGTCCTGGTACATTAATCATTAAAGTATGTAATACTCACATTCTAATAGAGTTTTTTTAAGGATTTATATTAATCTTGTATTCGCATGGATTACTTGCAATATTATTATGTTATTTCATAACCTAAACATGATGTCTCGCATAGCATAACATATATGCTTTGTTGAAGTAAGGGTTGAGAAACATTCTAATGCAGGAAAAAAGGATTTCGGATGTTAACCTAATTACCCATAGAATAAAGGAGCTAATGCATTGAATTAAATGTATTATCACGTGAAACTCGGCGCGCATGCGCGAGTCGTGTGCCACTATTTTAAAAAAATATAACTTTATTTTGACTCCAAAAATTAATTTCCGCACCCCAATTTCTTTATTTGGTATTTTTTAAATATTGATATTTTTATTTTTTTTGACGAGACCAGAAATATTATTAACTAGAGGATAAAATCGTTTACTATATAGTCAAAAACCTCATTTGGAAACTCTTCCAACCAAACTCCCAAGCTATCAAACTTTGAACACAAATTTGCTAGATGATGAGCTACTTGATTTCCACTCCTCTTTACAAAAGAATAACCACATACACTRTAAGAGTTTGAAAATTTAACGCCCTCGTCAAAATAAAAAAAACAGAATTTAACGCTTACACCATTGTCCAAATGCATGAAAATTGAGCATAATAAACTATGGTACATTCTTATAACCAAGCGTCCAGACAATGGTTCAYTCTTATAATACGAGACATAGATTACGCACACTGACATGGTCTAGATTACATGGTTATAAGAATGTATGTATCGTGGTCTATGCGCAATTTTCAGGCATTTGGAGTCAAATTATTGAGGATAGCTAAGTAATTTTGTAGGAGACACCAATAACTCTCCCCTTCCACGTAAAAGAAATGTACATCTCCATATTTTATTAAATGTCAYACTTTCTTCAGAAAGAAGATTGGAATCAGGTGTTATTATAATTTATTTATTTTTGTCAATTTCTTGGAATTTGTGGAAAAAAATTGTAACATCTTAGTTGATATATGGTTCGTTCTTTTGGCTCCTTTGTGTTGACCATGTCTTTAAATTATAATAGCCGGGTTACTTAGATCTATTATTAGCAATAGGTCTGCCATTGTTATTGATTACGTGTTTTACGTGAATTTCCATTCTTGTTCACGATGCAAATGCAAAGAGAACTTATCATCAATTGCAATTTGTMATATAGAAACAATATACGTATCTTGAGTACTAAGTTGAGTATTCGGTCATTTACTTTTGGACTAAACTGTGTCATGTACTAATGAAATAAAGTTAGATAATGAAAATAGTTATAAACGAATTACCTTCATCACACATATAAATTGACATATTTTTCATAATGTATTTTCACGTGGAATACGGCGCAAAGCTTGCGCGCGCCATGTGCCACTAGTTCTTAAAAGATTAGAGCATTCTAGTTATAATTTTATTTTTACTTTTCGTAAACTTATAATTGTATTTGTTTTAAAATGTGCAAAAAAAAAAAATTATAAGTTTTTCCCCACACCTTTAAACTAATAACGTTGTAATATTTCTTTATTCATTATTTTTAGGTAGCTATTTTACTTTCCATCCTCACTCTTCACTTTCCTTACGTAGACATTTTTCTATCAAAGTTTAAAAAAATTTTAAAAAAAATGATAATATGAAAAGTTACAAAAGATTATTAAATCGTGTAAGCATTTGCTTGATAGTTAAAGGAATCCCGTTGTATCTTATATATAATTTGTTACAATGTCTATAACTCTAAGGAAAAATTGTCAACACAACTACCAGTTTTCTGTCAACTTTGTAAAACTACCCAGCTTTTTTCTTTTTAAACAACTACCTACATTGATTAATTAAATTTGGCTCTGGACCACGACTATTAATGTATTTCAGTGGGAATAAACCACCAAAAACACGAGTGGCGCCCCAAATGAGCTGTTTTCAGGCCAAAACATCCCTGATTTAATGAAATTACACTAATACCCTCCTCACTCTACTCTTTTTTTCTATTTTTTTCTATTTCTTTCTTTTCCTTCTTCTTCGTCCTCGTTCTTCCTCCTCATCGGTCGTTCTTCGCTCTTCCATTTTTTCTGTTCTTGCTTTGATCCATTGTCATGCTTTCTCTTTTAATTTCTTTGTTAATTAAATCCAAAACAAAATCAAAGCAATTGAACAAGAACCACCAAAAATTAAATAAACCTAAACTTACGAAAAATTGTGAAATTGCAACGATAATGACATCTGAGAAGGCAAGACTTGAATTTGGAGAGAATTCATCCCAAAAAATTAGTTAAATTCAGAAAATTTAACAACAACAGCAGGGCACAGAAGACCCATCTCAACTCAAGCAGCAGAACGTGCAGACGCACCTCAACTCAAGCAATACGCATCAGCAAACCAACCTTAACAATGCCAGCACAGCAACAAGCAGATCAAGCAGAATCAAACCAAAATATTCAACGTTTTCGTGCAAATTTCGAGCCAAAATCCCAAGAAATGCTGCCCAGAAACGCCCCTCACTTACGCCCAAAAAACTCCAGAAATTGCCAACAAATTCTCTCCAAACAGTGAACTTTTTACAAATTAATCCTTAGCAATATTAACCACAACAAATTCCCCAAAATCTCGAAGCAAAAAATACCCAGTAATTCGAAGCCAAAATTACCCACTTAAACCCCCAAAATTATCGAAAATAAACCCAGAAAAATCTATATTAAATTCGAAAATTATGTTTTTGTCCAGAAAGAGGAAGAAAGTTGAGGATTAAATGGGTTTGACAGTAATCAGAGTTGATTGATGGCAGGATGCAGGATGAGAGATGAGAGCATGATAAAGAGAGGGAGTGTCTGTGACAAGAATTGAAGTGAAATCAGATTGAGAACAAAGAAAGATAGAAGAACAGAAGAAAGAAGAAAGAAGAAAGAAAAAAGAAAAAAAAGAAAAAAAAATAATAAAATGAGGGTATTATGGTCATTATCACATTCTCAGGGAGGGGTTTTGCCAGGAAAACAAACAAGGAGTGCGAGCCCCGTCAGTGATTGTTGGGCTAGGTTTTTTTTTAACCTGAAATCAGTTAGGGGTCATGGTTCACAATAGTAACATATCAAAAAGTGGAGGGAGTTGTTTAAAAAAAAAACAAAGTAGCGTAGTTGTTGTTCCAAAGTGGACAAAAAGTGAGTATAGTTGTTGACAATTTCCTAATTTAACTATTTAGCCCAAATAGCAACGAACTGTGGTCTGTTAATCTCAAACTAACAAATAATCTTGTTCCACCATACGGCTGACAACAAGATTATTCAACATTGACCATTTTAATTTAATAGGTTTGTATAATATTTCTAACTAATATTGAAACTCTACATATTTGTAGTTACTTCAAATATGAAATTTTATGTACCTTCATATTTTACCAAAAATTCATTTCATTCACATTAATTATAAACCGCTTATAAAACACCTCTAGAAATCGTTACCTTATTCTTTCCATAAGAAATTGCAAGCAGTATTTAATAAATCAACCCTTTACTGACACACTTGATTTTGACCAATTAAAAAAAAACTATATATATACGAAAAGAAAATTTTTATTGTACTCTGTAGCAAATTATTAAGAGTCTATTGGGTTTCTTAAACAATGAATTAGTAGGTTAATATGATTTAGATAATGTACTCATAATCTTAAAGATAAGCAATTCAATTAGGTAATCATACATTAATCTCATGATGTTTGCATATATATGTAGTATTATTCCTTTTCATTCTTATTTTATTGTTTCAATTTGATAATAAAAATTATTGTCAGGATTTTAGATGTTATTAAACTATAATAGTGTCATTTTATGTCATTTATTGTTCTAGCTTTAAGTTAAAATGATGATATCCTCTAACATCCAGATAATTTTCTGTTTAATATGCAAATTTTTGGAAAGTTCGTTAAAACAAAAGAAGGAAAAAAGAAGCATCAAATCGTAAAAAGTGTTTTCTTTTAAATTAAAATAAATGGAACATGTTGTGTTACTAATTTTCTATCCGTTAACTATTTCTTGCCAATAATAACACCATGATTTTTGCCTTTCAAATCCTATAAAATAACTAATTTGTTTACAATATAATAGGAACAAGTAATGAAACATCTTTTTTATTTATTTAAACTTTTTTTAAATTTTTTAGTTAACGTTAATTAATGTTTCGTTACAAATATGAGATTTTTTTTCTTATTCCGTTTCCCACATTTATGTCATCTAACAGAAATTTACTTCATGCACGTTCATAAGTATATCTTCAAATTTAAAGTGAACATCTGATGTTTCTTTAATATATTTCCCACAAAAGAAGCATAAAATCATAAGATGGGTCCTTTTATATTAATGAAACATGTTGTGTCATTGACTAATAACTCGTTATAATAATGTTCAAAAATTCACGCCAACAATAACTAGACTTTGCCAGTCAAGCAAATCAAGAATTTAACTGATTTTACCCCTTACTTTGAGAAATCGATATTATTAGAATATAGATAATTGCCAGAGAAAATGCTCGATTTTAAAAAATAGTATGTATATATTATTCTTATACTCACAAACCATGTTCATATTAAAAACTTAATTATTTAATTAAGGTTATAAAAAATATTTTAAAGTTATATATTAATCAAATATGTTTCATTTATTATTTTCATACTACACGGATTTTGATTTATATTCATTCAGTTGTATGACGAATTTTTGAACATTTGAGAGTAGTGAAAAAAATCTTATACAAAACTTTCAATATATAAGAAAAATATATTCATGTGGGGTGTTGTTTAAGGTCTTATTGATAAATTATAATTTTCATCCATTATAATTACTTTTTAAATTAATTTAATTCTAGATATAATAAATTAAATGTGCAATGACAAATGTGAAAACTGAAAAATGTTCAAAATGTCATGGAACATAGGTGTATATAATTTAATTCTTATAATGATTTCAGAAGAGAAATGGTTTTATACTTTAATGATTTTCTCATTTTCAATTACTTCTAATGTGTGTGTATGTATAATAACACATCACTTTAGAAGAAGTTCAAAATATAAAGAAATTATAAGATAAATTAAAATCAAGATAAAAAGTAAGAGGGGAAACTTTGCAGTAAAAGAACGGAGAAAAACAAAAGATTAGTTTGTTACATTACTTTTTTTATTAAATTAAAAAAAGGGCCAAGATAGACATTTGTTTAATTACTTTTTATTTATTATAAAGCGAGATAGAGAAAGAAGAAAATGAGGAGTTGAAAAAGAAGAATTTCAATTGTAGAGAATTGAAAGTTTTGCAATGTTAAGTTAAATCTAATTTTGAAGTCATTAAATTTAATACATTTTGTTTTTTTCCAAAAAAAAATAAAATAATCATTTGATATGACGTTAATTTTTCTTATTGATGAACAGTGGCAATCTAAAAAGAGGAAAAATGTGATGTGTCATGTTTTAGTTTACAAGATTGTTCTTTTAGTATAGTATAAATAATTGTTTCTGTTATCTTTTATGCATAATTTATTAAGGGAAATGGAGGGACTCCGTCAGCATAGCTCAAGGACCTGAATCCTCCATAGCTCAACTATATGGCTGTGAGACACATCTGCAGATTTAAACAAACTTCTAGAGCCGTTATAGAGGCTATACGTGATCCTAATTAAACTTCAGCCTATTCTTTTTACCGGATACTCCTTGGTGTAAGAAGTTCAATTGTCTAAATGAATAAGGTTGCCTATGAGCTGGGTGAATAGACTGAACCTTCCAAGCAACTCCTTATATTATAGGACTTGTTCATGTGACAGAGGCTGAAATAGCTTAAAGATGATTTCTAAGAAATGGGTTAAATGTCGTTAGTGTCTGTTCTTTTTGCTACTCTCATTTGAGCACACGCTTCACCTTTTCCGTTCTTTCCTTATAGTGATAGAATCTGTCTTAATCTAGAGTTTGACAACTTCAAATCATCCCATATCACCAATTGTAAAGTGTTGTCTCAATTGTCAGGAAAGGCCGGATATTGGAATAAATTTCAAAACAAAGGACCTTAGAGCTTGAATGCTGATCGTGTTTGTAAAGCATCTAGAGATAAAAAACCAAAAGCACTTTGGAATGTTGTGGACCTGCCACCGATAGATTGTTCGCTCAGCGGACTTTATGAACATATCAGCTACCGAATTAACAACAGTTTCCTAGGGCGTTTTTTGAACAAGGATGAGTCAATGTTATATTATGTTTATCCATTATCAGTGTATTTGGGTTCGACCTTGAATGCTTCTGACGCTGAGGCTTGATATGATGTATAGTTTGGTGCATCGCTTAAGTGTTCCACAGATCTTCTTCTGCATGAAACCATCCATAGGAAGGAGGCAGCTTCATAAGGGAATGACGCTTTGCACTATAAGTCGTTCAGGCTATATCGTATGTATCTAGTTATATATCTTTGATTGAGCTTAAAAATTACCTTGTCTTAAAAAAATAGGAAGGCCGAGGGGGAGATATAAGGAGGAAAATGAGAAGATCGGGATTTCTTAGCTATTAGAATCCTCTCTCATTTCACCCCCCTCTCAAACCATCCGCTATTATTTCTCATAAAAATTAAAGTGAAAAAAACAAGATGAAAATAGTTAAGTCAATTGATCTTTACATCAGTATTTAAATCTAATTAAAAAAACCGTTAACAAATAAAGAAGTACGTTAAAAAAATCTGTAACTCATTTACTCGTAGCATTCCCATATTTTAGATTTTACACTCTCAAAATAATCCAAAAAATGACGGCATTAGTATACTAATAATTAGGAAAATAAATATTATATATAACTGAAAAATTTATTACTAAATTTTCTTTTTTACAAAAAACACGCGTTAATTATATAGTTAGTTTCAAACTTTTCAACCGGATTTTTACCACCCTTTTTCATTTCTTTTTTCGCCGCAAGATTCTTTGTTTTATGTATGGCGACAGTTACACATACTGAAACACTAACAAGTACGAAAATAAATCATCGATAAGGTATTTACCAACAACATAGGCGTAAGTAGGTGGCGTTAATGTTTTTCCAGACTTCAAATGCTAAGAATCGTAATTCGTTCTCATACTACACGAATGAATTTCTGTCGTCTTTTATGTTCGATGGATATATTTAAAAAATTATAGGATTAAAACATCCGACTAAGTAACTAATATCAATCACTAGCGAATACAACTTTTAGGATAATATTAGGACCGGCAGCTAAGAATCACGCTTTATTAGGATCAGTAGCTCAGAATCTCTTGATCATTGCATATGATCAAATTCAGATGGCAAGCAATATCAAAACTTAAACATATTTTGATTAGAAAGAAAAAGAGAAGATGAGAGAATTTTGATGTGTTTTTGATATATTGGATGAATAAAAAATGTTTGTTACATGGCCTCTATTTATAGAGGAAACTAAWAACAGAATCTAGAAAGAAAGAGCAATCTAACAATCTCTCTAACCGACTATTGAGGTGATTTTTCACTTCACCAACAAGTCAACCGCCCAATATTGTTTTTGGTTCGGTACWTAGGGGGCTACCCCTCTGGTTACTATAATATAGATAACGTCGCTAACGTAAAAATAGCTCCTAAGATCGTAGAAGAAGTTGTGAATGTATGATCGTAAGGAATTAAACTTCTTGTGGAATAATACTGAAGCTTAGGGCAAACAGAAATGAAGAGAAACAAAAGTCATYCATTATAAAGTAAGGATAGAGTCAGACTAGAACTGTATTACAAAGAAGAATGATAATCTACATGTTCACACAATTGGGAATGATAGAAACAAGCTAATGATCCATTGAAGGATGGACTACGCTATGATAAACTACGCTACACTAAGCGACACTACTTGCGGCTAAGGAAATCTAAAATGCTAAAGAAAGATAAATGTTTTGTCTGTTGTGTGTTTGATTGTTTCTTKATTTGATCCGGCTTCACCTATTTATAGGCCTTCAATGGTAGAGATYGTGGGCAGTATGCAACAGTTTTTCCCTTTAGTGGTTACCTGATTTGGCCCTTCTTTCCAATATTCGAATTCTCTCGTGCTTTTCTCTAAAAATCTCCTTCATCGCTTGATGCTCTCAATGGGCTCTTCATCTTGAGCTGTTCTCTAATGGCCCCCATCTTCAATGCATCCTTCTACCGCGTATGTCTATCGCTGGACCGAAACATCAAAGAGGTGCCAACTATTGCTTGTTGTAGATACCTACATTTTGTCCCTCCATAAGGCCAATGATATAACTATACCACATTACAATTGGTCTAATTCTAAATGAACWGCCGCCTCAAACAATGGCCTAGAATTCTGATTTGCAAAGCCAGAACACCTTTTCTTATCTAAAGCACCCTTAAAAATAAGTTTAATTTCAAAATAATTTTAAATTATTTTACACATTTTTCTAGAATTTTTCAGGATATATCTGAATTTTACTAAACATTTTTGCAATTTTTTCGGAGTTTCCATAATTTAATTAATTTTACGACAATTAATTACATTATTAAAATAGCTCCAAAAATTACAAAAWTTTAACACAGGATACTAGATTTTATAAGGAATTTTAACATATTTTGTCCATAATTTCCTTAATTGTGGATAAATATTTGTGTATTTCTTAAGCAAAATGCGCAACCGTGCGAAACGAGGTGTTCCGGAAACTTTCGGAACCATCCAAGCTCGTGGCTTGCTCCCCAAGGATGTCCATATACATCCTTTAGCTTCTCACACAAGCTTGGCAACCAGATCAAGGCTTAAATTAATTAAACCGACAAATAAATGCAAAAAAAGGCAAGAAAAATCAAGCAATTTTGGCAAGTTTTTTGGGTGAAATTACACCCACTTGGGCGCTATTTGATCTCACTTCTTGAAAGCTAATAAAGAGAATATGTTTACGCTCTAAGGTGCTCTTGTATATGACTCGATGTAGGGTTTTGTGCTTAAGTATTTTCTCTCTAAAAAAAACTCCAATTTTGATACGTGAGAGATATGTTTTGAATATGGACGAGTAAGTGTATATATATGCTTTATTATGTGATTTATGGAAAATATTTATCTTATTATGTGATTTATGGAAAAGAGAATATGGACGCATAACCCTAGTTTCCATAAAACACAAAAACTTGATCTACAAGTTATTATGTGATTTATGGAAAATATTTATCTTATTCAGTTTTATCAAAGAATAAAACCGAATAAGATAAATACCCCTAGTATTATGGTATCTAAAATATCTACACTTATTTTATCCAGCTCCTTAGAATAATTTATAAAACAAATCTTTGAAGAAATATTTTACGAAAATCATTTCAAAACAAGCAGCTAAGATATTCAAGTAGTGAACCTGGTTCCCTACTTTGAGTATGTTATGAATTCTGTTCCAAGCTTTGTACCAGAATTCACAACGTAACCCAATTCACTTATAAGCACTTATAATACCCAATTATACAAATCATACTACAGAGCACATTACAAGAAAATACTAGAAAAACTATATAGTACAAATCTTCTTTTCATGTAATCTTCAAGACTTGAAACTTCTTTGAATACTTCAATCATGAGCAAGGCATCTTTCTTCGAATGTGTTCGAAAGGCCTCCATGCTCCAAGTCTTGGAATAAAACTTAGCTACTGCACATGTAACAAACTTAATGCAAAATAACAAGTAAAGGACTGCTTTTCAGCATAGCAATCAAGGAAGCAGTTCCTAMTGGTTCCTCACCAGTACATGGAACTTTACCTATCCAACTGTTYCCTGCATATAGACAAGTTAGTTCAATAGATAACACATATGAGTAATAACTTGTCTAAGGAAACACCATTCTAATTACAGTTGGCTCCCCACCAACTAAATTCACATTTAAATGTCCTGTTTCCTATTTAGTGTTTYTGTTTATCATCATTCAAAACCTAAGGGTCACAACAAATTCCCTCTTTTTGATGATGACAAACTAATCGAAGTAACCTGCAACCAACAAGTTAGAAATAGAAAACCTCAATTAAGTACTCAAAAGTTTTGAGCACAACCAACAGACTGAAGACTCAAATGAAACAGTTAGAGAGGCTAACTGGTTCCTATAATAAGAAAATTTCAGAAAAATAAATTGACCTCCYTAAGCTAAGGAACTAAAACTAAGACTATGACTCAATCTAAACTAGCAGACTCTAGGCTTCAACTTCGTACATTTCTTCCTCCTTTTGGCATCATTAAAAAGTACTCTCAAGTAACAGTGTAGCGCATAGATTGTTAAATGTGTGCTCATCCATATAGTGGCATCAACCACCATTCAAGTATTATGCTGCAAGAAAAGATTAGTCAATGCATATTATACCATAGAAAAASTTACTAATTCATACAAGGCAACAAAATTYAACCAAAAGAACCCATATCCACATAGAAAGAATGTTCGTGAATAGGGTGAGAATTATACAGACCAACAGAATAAGTTATTATAGAATAAAATTTAAAAAGGGAGGGGAAACATGAGCAGAAAATAGCATCACTCCTCTCCATCATACTCTTCCTCCTCCTCCTCTTCATCAGCATCTTCATTATCAGGTTTATCATCATCATCATCATCATCATCATCATCATGTGGTTCCTCTTTAACCCCATCTTCTTCCTTAGCTTCCTCATCTGGCTTTCCTTTAGTTTGCTGCTGGTACTCCTTGGTTTCTTCTTCTTCTTCTTCTTCTTCTTCTTCTTCTTCTTCTTCTTCTTCTTCTTCTTCTTCTTCTTCTTCTTCTTCTTCTTCTTCTTCTTCCTTCTTCTTTCTTCTTCTTCTTTTCTCTTCTTCTTCTCTTCCTTTTATTCTTCTTCTTCTTCTTCTTCTTCTTCTTCTTCTTCTTCTTCTCTTCTTCTTCTATCTTCTTCTTCTTCTTCTTCTCTTCTTCTCTTCTCTTTTCTTCTTTCTTCTTCTTCTTCTTCTTCTTCTTCTTCATTCTTCTTCTTCTTCTTCTTCTTATTCTTCTCTTTCTTTCTTCTTCCTTCTTCTTCTTCTTCTTCTTCTTCTTCTTCTTCTTCTTCTTTTTTCTCTTCTTCTTCTTCTTCTTCGGTCTTCTCTTCTTCTTCCTTCTATCTTTTTCTTCTTTCTTCTTCTTCTTCTCTTCCCCTTCACCACTATCTGTTGGTCCTCCATCCGGGAATCTCAACACATCAGAACGAATGTCAAGCCCTTTGCTTTAGGATGTGTTTATTTAGTGAAAACTGTGACAGGCACAATGTTTCCACTTAGAGGAACCCCACTGTCTTTTAGCAGCTGTGTGATCATAGAGCCATAAGGAAGAGAGTAGTGAGATGAATGGTAGCAATTCATCATGTGATCTAGGATCAGGGCAAGGTGACTAATCTTTATTTTCTTCATCATTAGATATATGAGAACCATCTCCCTGATGCACACTATTCCCCTACCCTAAGCCCTTGGGGTTAGGATTTTGTTGCACAAAGAATGCAAAACCAGCTTGATTGGTTCCTTGAGATTTGCAGATTTAAATATAATAGATTTCTTAGGCAGTTTGCCCCCTAAGAGAAATCATGAATTTCATCAGGTGTAACTCCAACTAACATAGGCCAATAATCCCCTGAGTACTTATCAAACCCATCCTTGAGTACATTCAACAATTTGGCCAAAGAAGAAATCTACAAACTAACCTCTACACCTCCAACTTTGGAACCAACAGACATATCAGGCAGTTGTGCCAAATTCACAAAAAATTTCCCTAACTCYAGCAATATTAGCAGCATAACAATCAAACAAAGGCATCCATTCTTGAAAATCAATCAACTTCTTAAATTCAGACAAAGTAGGCACATCAAAATAACCCTTCGCAACTCGAAACCCAATCAGAACAAATCTAGCACCTAAGTCAATAGAACCATTAGTAGGAGATTTTACAAACTTACCTTTAATAATAGCACGAGGGGTTTTTGGTGATACCCCTTTCCTCTTGGTTCCTCGCATATAACTAGCAGATTTTTCTTCCTGAACTTCCTTAACTACCTTCTTTACTAAAGACTGAGTGACCCTTCCACGTATAGTGGTCTCAACGGCAAGTGTCCCCTCCTTGTGACTAATAACCTTCACATCGTCATCTCTAACCTGCCGATCTCCTTAAGAAACATTCTCCAACTCCTGGTTTAAGGCTCTTCGTGCTTCCTGGTGTTGTTCCCCTTAGATTGTGTTGGTTCCTTGAAGTTGGAGCCAACAATCTCAGAGGGACTAGCGAGAGACACGATATCTTTGGTGGTTTGTTGGGTTGATTTTATGGTGAAGGTGATTTTTGTGGTGGTGGGTAATTTTGTGGGTGATGAAGTTTTGGAAGCAACGGTCGAAGATGGTTCAGTCAAGTTTGGAACGGGYTGAGGTGGGTTAGGAGCCACATTAGCAATCCCCTGTGATGATTGAGATGAATCACTTGCATGTCCCCTTCCTCTGCCTCGTCGAGCCGTGTTTGTGTTTGTTTTCCTTCCTATGGTGTTTGATTGAGATTTGATCATAGAAGAATTGAGGACGATGATGAACAGTAAGTGTGAATAGTGTTTCTCGAATTTTGAATTCGAATTACTAGAAACAAAGCAGTAGAGAGAGAGAGAGAGAAAGTTTGCGAGTGATGATGAGAGAAAAGTGTACTACAAAAAGGGTTAGAGATAGAGTACATATATATATAGAGCAAGGAAGCAAGAAGGCAAAACAATTAAGTCGGTTTGAGCAAAGAAGAGCAACGACACAATTTCAAATATTGAAAGAAATATTTGGYAATGATCACATGTCTTAAATTTCTCAACTAACCTTTTATTTTGGCAATTTTGATGTTTACCTTGATCATGAAGCTTAATAACTGAAATAAGATAATTTCCTTCCAAAAAGAAAATATCTTATAGTAATATTTCAAAAAATATTAAAATATTTTTCGGATGACGTAACTGAGCTGATCTGCTGTCTCCCCTTGTTGTACCTATACAGAACCACTTCACCCCGTTTTCAGCAATTTTAACTTGATTTCACATGTATCTTACCACAATGGTTCTCAAACKTTTTTATGCTTTAAACCACCTACACAACACATGAAGGATTTCGACATAGGTATATGCGCATACTATACAAAAAAATACAATTCTAACCAATCATTGAGGAAAGTAACTRAAGCCAGAAAACCTAAAATCTATCTAGACCTATAACTCCTAAAAACTAAATAAACATAACAAGACCCTTAACTTGCAAAAAGACACTCTACACAAGGGTTTTGTGAAGATGACAGAAATCCGATCTTCACTTTTACAGAACAACAACTCCACTAAGCCTTTTTCAACATTGTCTCTCAAAAAGTGATACCTAATCTCAATGTGCTTGGTTTTGGAGTGTTGTAAAGGATTCTTTGAAATATTTATAGCACTAGTGTTGTCACAATAKATTGGAACACTATCACAAACAACACCAAAATCTTTTAGCTGGTTCCTTATCCACAGTAACTGGGAACAGCATGATGCTGCAACTATATACTCTAACTCTGCTGTGGATAAGGCCACTGAATTTTACTTTTTAGAACCCCAAGAAATTAGGCAAGAGCTAAGATAGTGTGCCATACCTGATGTGCTCTTCCTATCAATAAGGAAACCAACATAATTTGTATTTTTGTACCCAATYAAGTCAATCGAGCTATGTTTGGGGTACCACGAACACAGATCTGTTGTTCCCACAAGATACCTAAGTATCCTCCTAACAACCTTCAAATTTTACTCCTTTGGATTGATTTGGAACGTGACACACAATCCAACAAAAAATACAATATCAGGTCTACTAGCTATTACGTAAAGGAGGGAGCCAATCATCCCTCTATATAGTGAGGCTTCCACATCTGTTCCCTTCAAATCAGCATCTAGTTTTGTAGCTGTGGGAACAGGTGTGTAATAAGCCTTACTATTCTCCATCCCAAATTTCTTCAGCAACTCTTTTAGGTACTTTTGTTGATGTATCATGATACCATCAGCTGTTTKCTTAATTTGTAATCCTAGGAAGAATTCCAATTCTCCCATCATACTCATTTCAAATTCACTCTTCATAAGATTAGCAAACTCATTACATAGCACCTCATTAGTAGTACCAAATAGAATATCATCAACATAAATTTGTATGACAATCAAGTGGTTCCCCTTGGTTTTGATAAACAATGTTTTGTCAACTGTTCCCCTCTGATAATCATTCTCCATCCAGAAGGTAGACAACCTCTCATACCAAGTCCTTGGAGCTTGTTTYAATCCATATAGTGCTTTGTCTAACTTGTATACATGATKGGGGAACAKCTTGTCCTCAAAACCAGGTAGCTGCTTTACCTATACCTCTTCCTTTAAGTAGGCATTCAGAAATGCAGTCTTGACATCCATTTGAARCAACTTCATATTCATGTGAGTAGCATAAGCAATCAAGATTCTAATAGCCTCTAACCTAGCTACAAGTGTAAAAGTTTCATCATAGTCAATTTCTTCTTGTTGATTGCAACCTTGCACCACAAGCCTTTCTTTGTTTCTGACTATTGTACCTAGATCATCCAATTTGTTTCTGAAGACAAATTTTGTACCAATGGCTGTTCTATCCTTGGGTCTAGGTTCAAGATGTTAAACCTAGTTCCTTTGGAACTGAATTAGTTCATCTGGCATTGCTAAAACCCAACCAGGGTCATTTAGAGTCATTTTATAGTCAGTTGGTTCTATACTAGGTAGGAAAGAATAGAAAGCACAAAAGTTTTGATAAGCACTTCTTCTCATTTTTTGTATCCCCTTGTTAATATTGCTTATGATCTGATATGGTGGATGAAAAGATTGATACTTGTAATTTTTGAAGGTAAAATCATTTTGTGCTTCCTTAATTAGTTGGGAACCAGTGTCATTATGAATCTCTTCCCTTTGAGAAGACCAGAAGGATTCATGGTCACACTGTTTCCCGTAACATCTCTTACCTTTAGTTCAGGGGATGTTGTTTCATCATTGTTAAGCTCATTTGTTCCCCCTAAACTTGTTACCTGTCTTGCACTAGAGGAACCATCAAGTCCTGGTTCCCCTTCAAAATCCTCATTATTCTCATCTTATCTTCTAGGTCCTCCACCATCATCGTTTGGTGYATCAATAGGTGAACCTAGGTCTGCTTGCAAATCTTTTRGAGGACCAGCAGCATGGTTCACCGAAAACTCCATTAGTCCAATTACTTCATCAGGTTGTACCTGCGCAATCTCAGAGKACATGATAAATTCATGAAAGACAACATGGAAACTCTCCTCAACACATAGAGTCCTCTTATTGAAAACTCTATATGCTTTGCTTTGACTAGAATATCAGGAAGATTCCCTCATCACTCCTAGGGTCGAATTTATAAAGCTGGTTCTTTCCATTGTTATGTAATATTGGGCTTTYGACCTCTTAGGAGATCATAGGGAGTCTTATTTAACTTTGTTCTAATGAGACCTCTATTCAAAATGTAGCAAGCAGTGTCAATAGCTTCACCCTAGAAACCCTTAGGGAGACCACTCTCAATGAACATCGTTGAGGACGTGGCCGCGCCTCCCGTATACCGGGCGCGGCTTGGTACTACATCGAGGCTGCTTTGCGTGGCTGAGCCAACGGAACCCGCACGTGAGTGCATTGGAGGTAGTGTTGTTGAAGTAAAGGGAGTCGCCACCGTGCCTATAAAGTTATTCACGGACGCCGAACGTTGGTGCAAATTAATGGCCCCACGTTCTGATCCATAACAATTGTGGGTTCGGGGAATGTACGATCAGAGTCTGTAACCCATTCGCCCGCATGTAGCGACCTTACTCGGTCTCATTGCAATTCCATTCATCACGATTATTGAATGCATAACTTTACATTTTTAGCACCTTAAGAAGCGTACTAACCTAAAAACTACGAAAGTGTTTTCCTATTTATGCACAAGAGACTACCTAACTAGAATATTGTACCACTTTGCTATTAATCAAGGTAAAAACGATGCTAAAAACCGGTTGTCATAGTTAATCTGATTTTAAAGTGATTCACATAATTCCGGTCTTTGTTTTAGCAAGAATATTATACAATATTATACAATGAACAATTGCGAAGTATATGAACTTCAAAACATATAAACCAATCTACCCTATCTCAAACAAACAAGGTAGTTCGTAATAAAAACGACGCGAAACGATCTCCGCCTTGAATCGCATATTGTAAAAGACAAACAAACAAATGTTAGTTTATAATAATAAAACGAGCGAATGAATTTCCGCCTTGAATCCGCTTATACAAGGATAAGAAATCTTGTAGTATTGACAAGTGATAATAATAATGAAATTGAAAAAAGAATGAAAACAAATAAAACGTCAAAACGTCTAATGACAATCCTACATATTACATGGAACAATTAAAATAGTGAGTTTCTACATGTTGATAATAGATCGAAACTCGTAATAGTTATTAATTAAGATTTGAAAAGGAGTATGTTAATGCGAGTAATCCAGAAATAAACTTGTTATTGCTTTGAATCCGAACAAATCGATGCTTTGAACCAAGACGTGTTTAGAGTATGTTGAGAGAGTGTGGAGAGATACGCAGTTAAGGACAGGAGAGAGAGAGAGAGAATAGACGTGTGTATTCGAATTGAAGCAGGCAGCACGTATTTATAGCACGAGGGAAAAACGAGGGAAAAACTCTGCGTATTACGCAGGATAGCTGCGTATATACGCAGGAGGCCTGCGTAACTACGTAGGTGCCTTCGTATATACGCAGCCTTGCGTATATATTTTTTTCCAAAACTCGAAAATATTTTGATTTCCTCCGATTTATTTCGTTGATTTGCTGTCGAAGCACCTAACACCTTGCTCTCAAGCAAGAGTTCTAGAGTGTTCTAGAGGTTCCACGTATTTCGGAGTTATTTTTGTGTATTTTGTATTTTTTTGGATTTTCTGCTATAAAAAATTAATAAAATCATAGAAAAATGTTGAAATCAGAAAAATATACTAAAAATACTGGTGAGCTCAGAAAATGTGAAGTGAGATCACAATTAATATTTAAAAAAGCCTAAAAATAGAAAGAAACCAAAAAATAGAAAATAATTAAAAATAAAAAGAAATGTTTTGCCCCTTTTTTGTCCTTTTCAATAGTTCCGAGTATGACCCACGTATTTCAACTTTTGTGAGTTCAAAGCATCTTTTCATAAGTCGAAATCAACCGAGCGCGGTATGTTTCATCACTGATTCACTCTTTGGGGAGACACTTTTAGGTTGTCACAGAACCCCCACTTTGACTGAGTCTGAAGAGACATATATCTCGTAAAACGAAAGTCAAAGTATTTGAGTCGGACGAAGAGCAACTCAAGACGTTTGCGACCCTGAGTTACCCTTTTTCGCCGGCTACCTGAAAATCAAAGGTTAGTTTTTACTGTATCTCCGCCCCATGCGTGTATATGCCCTTGGAGACGCCCTGGATCCTCGGGGTTTGTCCCTACGGTCTGCCTTGGCTTTTCAGGAGAAAATGATGATGCACACTCTGTCGGAAATGGCTGATTCCTCAGAGACTTCCCTACGGCGACCTTGGCTTTTCAGGAAGAATAAGGTGATTGAATACCTTCGGAAGCGCCTCGTGCCTCAAGTGCCGTTCCCTACGCTGACCTTGGCTTTTCGGGAAAAGAAGTGATGTATATGCCTTCCCTACGGCTGACCTTGGCTTTCGGGAAAAATAATGTATGTCCGTTGGAAGCGCCTCGTTCTCGAAAAGTTCCCCTACGGCTGACCTTGTTTTCGGGAGGAATTGTGATGTAAAAAGACTCCCTACGGCTGACCTTGGCTTTCGAAGATTTGCGTAACGAACAATCGCGTTAGCTATGAATGCCGTATAGGACGCGAGAAATGTCAGTTTTATGGCGGAATTCTGGCGGGAGAAATTCCAAAACCGAGAGTGCGCGGAACTTCTGAGCGGGAGATTCCAAAACCCGATGAATGCTGACGGAACTTCTGTAGCGGGAGAAATTTCAAGACCGCAAAGATGTAGTTGCTTGAGATTTCTGTAGCGGAGAACCATAAGACCCGAAAGATGGTTGCTGTTTCTGTAGCGGGAGAAATCATAGACCGAAGGATATGTGGAATTTCTGGAGCCCCCAAGAGATGTGAAGAGCCCCCAAGTTCCTTTTTTGGCTTTGCAAATGACACTTGCTACGACCATTTGTGCTTGTACACTTGAAATTTTGTTTCCAAAGCTTAGTCACTGATCTTCGCTTATGTATGTGAGTTTTCACTACACAAAAGCCTTTAGAACTTTATTCTAGAGTCATTTGTGTAATGTATGCTTATGGGCTAGCCTCCGCAATGTCTTCCTCGGTGCCGGTAACTAACTAACTTCGTGAACTCATAGAGCTGTCGGAGCCGAGTGCCACCAAGAACTTAGGACTAACTTAGCCTAAACTACGGTGTATGATAGGCAACTTATGTATGCGACTTATGTATAAATGTATGAATGAGGTGTTTGCATACTATAGACTTATTGATGAATCATGTATGTGTGATCCATGTATGTATTGTTGTTTTATGCATGTGACTCTAGTATACATAGGAGGACCGACTTCCCTCTCCAAAAAAAAACAAAAAATGACAATCTATGATGCGTTGAGCCATAGTGAAAGCACCATGCATTAGCCGAATACAACAACTCGCCCTCGATCTTGCAAATACGGCTGAAAGTAGGCAAAATTACTCCAAATGAGTGAAAACCATTCGAAGTTGCAAACGTGGCGTAGTATTGGAGCGTATATACGCTGTAGGTTACTCACTTCCCAAAATAATTTAAAGGAAAGTCCAGCACAGTGCAATGCGCGTAATACGCGCTATTGCCGTGCGTATATACCTCTGTATCACTAATACGCTCCATTTCTTGCGTATATACGCTCAAGCTAGGGGTTTTTGGCTCCGTTGTTGCAGTGCATTTAATGCAGACGGAGTTTGGGACTTAATGCACCTCGAAAACTGTACTCTTCGTCTCTTTGACACAAACCTTAAAGCACTTTATTCTCTAAGTCTTTTAGGATGCTCGCAAGGTGGTTTTGTCTAGACTCATGGATACGTGATCTCTCCAACACGGTCAAGGGCGACATTCGTGACCATTATTGCAACGTTTTCTGATGTTCAGGTGGTGAAAATTAATATGCTTTTTTGCTTGCTCGCAAAAATTTTGGAATCCTCGTACCCATTCCTTTTGCTTAAACATAATTGAATTACAACATGCCTGAAGAAATTAGCCATTATTGGTTGGCTATAGATCACCTTCCTTGCGTCCCCTGACTTAATCGGAGTTCTTTATCAATTTTTACGAAAATTTTCATGGGACCTTGAGAAACGCAACGTTTCGGACATTGTTTTGGCCACAAGTCGATTTATTGAGATTAATTGACCACTTTAGAACAAGGTAAGAATAGTGATGCTCAGAGGAGAAGGCCCTTTTTTGCCATTTGTCAATTATCTTCCAAATCGGAAATTTGGTCTTGCCTCTTGTTATCTCGTGTGTACATGCTAGGTTGGTCGTTCACCCTCCTACTTTGTAGCGGGAGATGTTGTCTTGCATTGACACTTGGAAAGAAATCCTTACCAATTGCCCTGTATGACTTGTTGCCGCTCATATTTGCAGGTAGAATTAATAGTTCTTTAATTTGTGAATTAAAAGAGTAAATTCCCTGTATTTACTAGTGTTCAGTAAAGATTATTTTTCTTTACAGATATGGTTATTGGAACGCTTATCTTTGATTATGCCTCCTGAGAAATGGAATCGTATAACACTAAAAGCTACTGTAACTCGCAAAAAGGTCGTACTTGTCACGTCTTGAAGACATTGGGAATATGACATATCGGGATACTTGTCGAGGGTAGAAGCTGTGGAGTCGTGGGTGTTGTTCCAATGGTGGCGTATTCAGAGTAAAGATGACTCGATTGACTGAGGAGTGGGCTTGACTTTAGTGGTCGCGGCCGGTTGACTTTTCTATTTTCCTGTCCGTCTGATGCGTCAGTATGCAGGAAACAAGTCATCCCAGATCGTGATACTCCGCAGGGCCTCCAAATCACTCACATTGTTAAGCGTTTCTTGAAGAGGCTTGGTTGGTGTGGAACTTTGGGCTTTGCCCGTGCCTAGTGCTAGAGGTGTTAGATTCTTGTAGAATGTGAAACCCGCGGGCCGACTTCGCGGTTTCACAAGAAGATGGGATGAGCGTGACTAAATACGACGGGCTCGGCGACCATAGGGCTGCCGGGAAGAACTGAAGTTAAGAGAGAAGAGCGTCTTGACGTGTAAGAGATGCTTTATGTTCCTCAACCCTAGCGTTTAGAAAGGACCTACGGGCTGAGCTCAGGTCAAGGACAGGACATGAGCCAGTACGTTGTATGATCACTTTGGAGTCGCGTATGGGCCACTGAATGAGGAAGAGATCAAGGAAAACTGCAAGACCCAGACTCAAGAAAATAGACTAAGCCCAGAGAAGGGAGTGAGGAAGACTATGATGATAGGAGAGCGAAGTGCCAGTGAGGTGGATAAGGAAGCAAGTTGAGTATGGACAAGGAAGCAAGTGCAAGTGGGATGGACAAAGAAGAAAGATTGACTGCTTTATTTCCTTAGCTTTTACTGCAGCTGCGTGCCATATATTTTATTTATTAGCATTATTGATATAACTCAATAAGTTTTACATAAAACAACGCTTTAATTTGCTTTACAATTATTTACATTATTTTGTTTTTTTCATGCTTTTGATATTTACAGTACAAAGGGGAAAATGGGGCTGGAAAGTATTAATTAATAGGTGCCCTGCATTCAAAGAGTTGCCTACGATCCAATGTGGAATCAGGCCTCTCGTGTCATATGGTTGAGGTGAAAGGGTAGGTTCAAGGGCTTTTGTGGAGTTAAATGTAATTTTTTAATTGGTCCATGTGATGAGTGCCGCATAACTCGTCACCAATAATTCTACTACCTATCGAACTCGTCCGGCCCTCCAGAGTAAGAATGTTCTTGACTGAGTGGGAGTACCTCAATGTGATGGAACTTGCCACGAGGTCTAAATCATTTTCTCATATGCCTTTAACACCAAGTCACTTCCTTGATGTTACGAGCTCTTAACACTTTGTTGAAATGCCTCGTGATCCTTTGTGATAGAGTATGCACATTGTTTTAAGGGAGGCGGCGAGGCGCCTTCCATCTGACAAAATGTGAGTCATTCTATATCACAGCACGGGCCCACTCGGCTTTCGGGATTTGCTTTGAGCAAGAATTGCGGGCGATGGAACTCCAAATTCAATTGGTTGATACGCTGCTGTTCCATAGAACCAGTGAATAAGGGGTGTAATCCCATAGAGGTCGCGAAATTGAAGTTCGAATATCCCCAAAGAGCAAAAATGGAGCTTGTGAAGGCAATTCCTTATAGGTTTCGGTCATCTTGGCGATGAATCGTCTTACATTTTTGTTGCTGCTCTACAGCTCGTTTGGTTTCTGGCCGATACGGGGGAAGGACCGATGGTGGTGAAGTTTGTACTTGGCGATTAAATCCGCATCACTCTTTCTGGAAGTGAGTTCCATTGTCGCAATGTTCTGTGCACGCCAAAGCGACAAATATATTTGTCTCAATGAACTTTGCACATGTTTGCGTGAAGGTTGCAATAGAAGGTCGCTCCACCGCATTTTGTGAAATAGTCGATGGCGACTAAGATAGATTCATGCAACCTTGTCCCGGAGGGTAATCTTTCCATTAAATGTCGATGCCTCATGTGGAAAATGCCAAGGGGGAGTGAAGTAATAGTAGTGGAGGAGGTACATGCCAGTTGCATTCTTTGGCAAGTGTCACACTTCTTGACATAGTCGTGACAGCCCTTTTCCAGGTTATCCAAAATAGAAGGGGATGATTTTCTTGCCAACATTTCACTATGCGCCGCACATGCGCCAGGCAACGTTATTCATGATCGCTTTTGCCTCTTCTGAGCAATGCCAATGCAATGACGACGTGATGCCCTTTTTGGGGCAACTCCCTTCGCGGTAAAGCACATAGTTGATGCCAATCGCTTAGGGCTGTTTGTGCTTTCTTCGAGCTTTGGGGAGGGTATCATGTTTGCAAGAACTTCAAGATATGTGAATACCAGGCTCATTTCCTTCACTTGACGAAATGGTCTTTCTTCACCCAAGATTGACATTGACTGGGGGCTGCGCCTTTCGATGACTAGTGGAAAATGGGATAATGAGTTCGGGGACTTAACATCGAAGCTAATTGCCAAGCGTCTGCAAATTGGGTGTCGTTGCGGAGGAGATACTCTATCTCTTTGAAAGTCGGCAATTGTCTCTAGATTGCTTGAAATATAAGGTCAAACTCTCACTGCTGACTTTCCATTTCCCAGAGTTTGATTGATGCTCAAGGAAGACGTCCCATACCCCAACTCCAACTCGAGCGCCATGCCGATCAACAATTAGCAGGCTTCAGAACTGCAGCGGTGTTTTATGACATTGAAGTCTAGTTTTCGGAAATCGGCGTGGCTCCTCTTTTGGCGATACCAGAAGTATCCACGCCGCATCCTTTTGTTTGAAGATCCATAAGTTAAACACCAAGCCCCGTCTTCAGCTATCAATAGACCTCGTCGGGAATCAAAGTCTCTGGCTGCTTCTCGGCGAATTGGGCTAGAAATTCAGGAACAATGCTTCCTTGATAGCCTTTGGGATACTACTTGAGATAAATTCGAAAGCAGAACACCATCTTGAGCGCCCTAGCAGTTTTGTCCAGGAGATACTTCAATGGATCAGCTTGGGACAATGTGGATGTTGGGTAAGAAGATAATGCAAGCACTTTGGTTGCCCAAACCAGATGCAAGCAAAGCTTTTCTGTATGGAATACCTCGTCTCGTATTGGAGAAAACTTTGCTCAAAGTAATATATGGCAATTGTCCTCCGTTGCTCTTGAGCTAAGCATGCTCCAGCACTGTTGAGTGACAATAAGGTAGAGCCGAGTGGTAGCCGGGAACTGGTGGTAAGAGGAACTGGAGGGTGGAGATGTACCTTTACCTGTTAAAGCTGTGACATTCATCGTCCCAAGCTTTGGTAATCTTCTTAAGCTTGTTGAAAGATGGGTTCACACACCATATGAGTTTGGGAGATGAACCGCTGAGTATTGAAGACGTCAAATAATCTCGGATACCTTTCGTTGAAGGTGTTTGAGGGACATTATGGTTGATTTGAAGGGTCGATCTCGAGCTCCGGTTGCTAATGACATAGCCCAAGAAGTTCCAGAAGTAACTGCAAAGCACATTTGGATGAGCCCCATTTGTAGTGCGTAGCCTTCGAAGAACTTCTTAAGACGCGTTGTCTTTGGTTTCTTTGGCTTCACTATCAGTCACAACGATATACTTCCACTTTCCTAGCATCCATGTCATGCAGAAGGGTAGTGGCAACGCGTTGATAGGTGGCCCGGCAATTTCAAGCCGAACGGCATGGCTGTAGCAAAATTATGTTCCCCATGGGGTGATGAGGTTTGTCTCTCATGTCTTTTCAGCCATCTTTACTTGATTATATCGCATATCCCATCCTTGAAGATAACAAGCTGATTGCGGTGTATCCACCAAGATCTCTATGTGAAAGGGGTAATCATCTTGGCTTGCTTGTTGACGGGGAATCGAAACACATCGAACTCTCCCCACCTCTCATGACTGGGATCACATTGGCAATCATTTGGTAATTGCACTGTCTTAATGAAACTGCCTCTAAATGCTGAACTACCTCTTCTTCAATCTTGAGTGCTATACAGGTTCATTTCTTCTATCTGCTTGACAGGTTTGCCCCTGCAACAATGTAGGTTCAGTCAATCTCTGGATCGATCCTGGAGTCTTGTAAGACATGCAACACATCCCTGTATTCTTTGAGAGTCTTGGACTAACGTGCCTCTTCTACAAGTAAGGCTGAGACCTAAAATCTTTAGCATGTTGGTCACTTGCACAGAAATATGATTTTCAGTGTCTTCAATGATGGGGTTTCTTTGCTCCAGTTCTTCATTGCTTTATGAGTCATCATCGTTTTGTTCATTAGAAGCGTCAGAATTAAGCAGTCAATCAAGGGAGGAGAGAAGACGAGAAGTAAGCAAAGGCATAGTCTATGAATTCAGAATCATTTACAGAAAGCAGAAACCTCAGAAGAGGCTAAGAACATTATCAGACTACCAAACAGGTTTTGGTCCAACCTGACGTCCTGACCGCTAACACTAGACCCCTACACTTAGACAGACTCAGACTCAGAACCTCCTCTATGACTCAGATCTTAAACATGGTCCCTCTGACAGCAGTGAATAAAACTGTGCGGCCCGTCTGGTGCAGTGATCTTCAAAAGTTTTGCGCATCCTCGAACAATTCATTTGCAGAAGTAACAGCTAGTTGGGTCGAAGGACTTCGTAGCTCACCACCTCTTGAAACTGGTACTTCTTCCTTCTTTTCCTGCCAAGAGAGAGCCCATGCCATTGTGATCATCATTACGGGCTGCGTTTTTTGACAAGATCATTGACCCTATCTTCCGTGAAGTCACAGTCTGAAAGACCGAGTCCTGATACTTTGCCATCAGCAGTTAGGGAAGGTTTCACGGGAACAAAGCTCGGAAAATCCTTCCGTCTCGCACAAAGTAGCCATTGAGCAGAGCTCGAAAGGGGCGAGTGGTGATTACACTATTAGCTCGTTCTTCTTCAGAAGCGATTAGTGCTTGCTCCTTATTTCCTTTTTGTGAGAGTATCCCAGCCCGAACTTTCATTCTTCGGTTATATTCGAAGAGAGGATGAAGAGGCTCCTTGTTGATCCTAAGCATTCCCAGGGAAGTAAACACCTTGTTTCTTCAGTAAGCATGGATGTG